>JAFBJS010008234.1:0-23307 GCA_016785265.1 Paraplagusia blochii
GTCAGAGGACTGTATTTTCCAGAGTTCGCTGCATTTGCAACTTGGACTTAGTTGTAACTTAGACAAAAATATTTTTCGATTTGTTTTTTTTTTTTTTTTTTTGCTCACACTTTTTATTTTTTCTCTGTGTTTATGACTTGTACTAAGGTATGGTTAATGTTTATATCAAAATATATAATTTTAAACATTTTTTTAAAAATTGTCAGCCACTAGAGGGCACTGGTGCAGTTAATTTTTATTTTTTATTTTTTTAATTTTAATCAAAGTTCCACTGCACACGTCCACAACCCATCACCAAAGTGAACAGAAGGGCAACTTCGAACACCCGGGAAGCTCTGAGTGGGGACGGTGCCATGCTCAGTGGACCTCATTGGTCACTTGGCGGTAGGGGGATTCAAACCGCTAAGTTACCACTAAAGTCCATTATGCTAATGTTAATGCTTTGGATCTATTTCTATTTGTTTTTGATGGTGCGATTTGTAGTCCAGCAAATATGGTACCGTAAAAACATTCCATAAAGCATAAACTCTCGGAGACCTTCAATGTTTTGTTGTGTAGCAACCTCACCCCACCGTGAGGCAGTGTTTCCACATGGTTGTAAGTGAATATCAGTTCATCCATCAGACTCTGCACAGCAGTAGTTTAACAATCTGAATTCTCATTACGCCGTGTTGAAAGTACATGGAACACATTAGTAGTTCTTCAGCGTTGTAGTCGGGAGGTTCTGCTGGGCCTCATTATTCTCCGACCCGCTCACAGAACCGCAACATAATCAGAAGTGTGAGACGTTCAAATGACATTTCTCACAAATCACCACTTTTTCCCACTCATCAATTAAATGTTGCCGTAAATAATTGGATGCCATTTAGAAAAAAAAAAGAAATCAGGTTCCGGGGAATTGACTCGTGTTTCTCTTTTTTCATCTTGTTTTTGTGTGTTTTAGTAGAAAATTATTGACAGCTTTTTTAAAGATTTTCAAAGGGAAAAATAGTAAAAAAAAAAAACAGAGTTACTGTGTTTATATCTGAAATAAACAACAACAACAGCAATATATTTTATATTTACGAATATGTATGTATTTTACATAAATGTGTATAAATATAAATATCAGTAAATACATTTTTTGGTTACAACCAGTGTTGGGACTTTACGCTTTACTTGTAACGCTCTTACGTAACTACTTTTCTCGGTAACTAATAATGTAATGCATTACTTTTCCCATTACATTCAGTAATACCGTTATTTTTTACTGTGGTGTAAAGGTCTCGTTACTCGTTACTATCTGTGGTCCAAATGGACGGTTTCTCCAGGACAGGAGAGAGGACTGTGTGTTACTTTTTCCCCCTGTCATCCACTAGGGGGTTAGAGTACTGTGGGTATCAGCAGTGAGTTACAGGAAGGAAGTCGAAGTAGTAGTAGTGGTATTAGGAGCCGTGAGGGGCGGGCGGCGCCGTAATGATGATACTCACCGTGAGTAATACTCAGCTGATCCTCGCCCAGGACCACAGACAGACTAACAGCCGCACCTGCTCGGAAATAAACGCCGGCGAATTCTCCGTGCGCCTCCGACCCCCACCTCCCGCCCCCACCCACACACTCTGCCTGCGAGCTATCAGTACAAGCGTGCATTAGCAGCAGCGCAGTCTTGCATTCCGGCAGCCGAATTCACGGCCCCTCAAAGGCTGTTAGGGTGAAAGTCCCTCTTGTCCTCCGCCTCCTCTCCCACTTCCAGCAGCCATATTCTTTTATCACATTGGCAATCAAATGGATAGTTGTGCACTGAAACCCTTCCTCTGCCTCGGCGATGGGGGGGCCGTCGACCACAGACCTGGCTAATGTATCCCACCGGCCCCGGGGTTGTTAGCTACAGCCATCTAGAGAAGGGATGATGAGGCAGGGAGGGTGGAGGAATGAGTGGTGAAAGCCTGCTCCGACTCAGTAGAGAGGACAGTGGAGTGCGGGGGGGAAGTTTTTAGAAACATCTATTTATGTGTGCACCGTCTGAGCGCAGGAAAGATGCTGCACTGCTACAGATGAAAGCAGGGAAGAGCGAATCGCTCCCCCTAGTGCCGGGACTCTGTCCCCTTTAATGAGAGTTAAATCCATCAAGTCAAAGAGGAAGAGCTCTCTCTCTGTCTTTCCCCTCCTAACACCCTACACTCCCCTGACACCACCCCCAACCCCACCCCCTGGCTCCGACGCCCTCCATCCTTCCTCTCCCTTATTTTCTCTCTCCTACTTCGTCGTCCTCTCTGATCTGATTGTTTTTCTCCGTCTCCAGACCAAATCAATCTGCTTCACAAAGATTGTATCATCACCAAAAAGCAGCCCAGGACACGTGTCCGTGAGTCGGCCCGGCTGACCCTTAATGTCGGCCTAAGTGTCCTCTCGCTCCGTGGTAGAAGTCTCCCATAACGCTCATGAATAAAGATGATTTTAATCCTTCCAACATGTCATGAAGGAGGGCGGGAGGGAGGGTGGGATTACTGCGGTCGGGGGGGGGGGGGGGGATTACCGCGGTCGACGCCGGCGCGTTGGGTCTTTCTGGAAGCTTGAAACGATGGAGAAAAAGAAGAAGAAGAAAAAAAGAGAAATAATAAAAGAAATCATCTGTGTGTCCATGATGGAAAATCATCACATACATAAGCCGTAAAAGAAAAAAGGTTGCGACAGAAACAAATCCACTCTGGAGTTGGTGGAGGGCGGGAGGGAGGGTGGGATTACTGCGGTCGACGCCGGCGCGTTGGGTCTTTCTGGAAGCTTGAAACGATGGAGAAAAAGAAGAAGAAAAAAAAAGAGAAATAATAAAAGAAATCATCTGTGTGTCCATGATGGAAAATCATCACATACATAAGCCGTAAAAGAAAAAAGGTTGCGACAGAAACAAATCCACTCTGGAGTTGGTCTTTTATTAGTGTCATAAATTTTCATATCTTTTTTTTTTAAGACAGTCAACCACACAGTAGAGGAAGCTGCTGACTTCTCCTCACCAACACCATTATGTATGCACAGCTGGGCCCAGGCTCACACGCAGACCCACAAAGAATAATACTGCCCCCTAGCGATTGCCACAGGGACCTGTTTCTGTTTTTTTTTTTTTTTACCTCCCTCTACCAGCACACACACACTCTGATAGGGTAAGACGTGTACAGGAGAGGAGATCGTGGCTTGTGGGTGTCCAACATGGGAGACAAAAACGGTCTATTTATAACGTCCGGTGGGTCAGAGCCTCCACCAACACCAGGGAGAAGGAGATGTGAAGATGTCAGCTCCTTTATCCTCCAGATTAGTGCTGCCGTACCTTGTGCTCAGCCTCTGGTTGTGTAAGAAGAGGGAGGCGTCTTTAGTTTGACTCATAGTCCTGAAATAACACAAGAATTTTTTTCGTTTTTGAAGAATGAACAAACAAGTTCTTTCAACCGTTGCTGAACCTTCTCCCCTGCTTCACTGCAGCTGGTCCTGGGGTCACTGGTCCTCAAACTTTGACCATTAAAAGTGGACCATTAGTGAGAGATGGTACTGGTTTCTTAGGGCTACCGCAGCTTAGGGTTACTGCACCAGAAGATCTGGTGGTATCTGATCTATATATATATACTTTATATATATATATATATATATATATGCCTGTGTGTCTGGCCATCCATCGTCTATTTATCTGTCCACCTGTCTATCGGTCTGTCTTTCTATATCTGTATTTATCCATCTGTCTGTCTGTATGTCTGCGTGTCTGTCTGTCTATCGTCTGTCTATCTGATTGTCTTTCTGTGTACCTGTCCATTTGTCAGTCAGTCGGTCTGTCTGTTTCTCTATCTGTCTTTCTATTTCTGTATTTATCCATCTGCCTGTCTGTCTATCTGTCTGTCTGCGTGTCTGTCTGTCTACGTGACTGTCTATCATCTGTCTATAGTCTGTCTGTGTACCTGTTCATTTGTCTGTTAGTCGGTATGTCTGTTTCTCTATCTGTCTTTCTATATCTGTATTTATTGATCTGTCTGTCTGTCTGCGTGTCTGTCTCTCTATCATCTGTCTATCTGCCCTTCTTTCTATGTACCTGTCCATTTGTCCGTCAGTCAGTCTGTCTGTTTATCTGTCTTTCTATTTCTGTATTAATCCATCTGTCTGTCTGTCTGTCTGTCTGTCTGCGTGTCTGTCTGTCTATCGTCTGTCTATCTGTCTGTCTTTCTGTGTGCCTGTCCATTTGTCCGTCAGTCGGTCTGTCTGTTTCTCTGTCTGTCTGTCTTTCAATTTTTTTACCTATCCATCTGTCTATCTGTATGTCTGTCAACCTATATTTCCATATATGCATATATATACATACATATTTCAATATATCAATACACTTTAATGACTTTCTCAGTAACCAGTTTAAAGCCTCTGAGTTGAACCTTGAAGGAAGGATTTTATTTCATCTTTATTTGACTTATATTTGCGTACAGTATATTTCCTCTTCAAATATATCCCAATATAACCCCCCAAAAAACAAACCTTAACTCATAAACCAAACACCACACCCACTGACGGCCCTGAGCGTTCATCCACTGCACCACTGGTTGGGTGGACAGTTGTGTCCTGACAGTCGAACCCTGAACCCAGCAGCACCAGCTGCGTCTACACTTCTGCACCGTCACACAACAACAACAAGAAGCCACAGGCAAAACTGCATGGTGTCATAACCAGGCAGAAGGATCCTCACGTGAATCAATACCACTCTGTCTCCATCAGTGTCTTCACAGGAGAACAACTGAGGACACAGTTGGACAGTTGGACCATCGCAGAAATCAATTACCAAAAAGGAAAGTTCTTCTTGTTTATTCCTATATAGATCAGGAAACATGTTTTACTTGAACAAATTTGTCACATTGTAACCTATTATTAAAACAAACTATTTATGGAAAATGTAGCATTTGTCAACACCTCAAATTACCGTATATTCTAGAGTATAAGTCACACTACTTTGAAATTTCGCTTAGTTTGAAACCTGTGCTCCAGTACGACATATGTTCATAATATGTCATTTTCCATTTGTTATTGTTTCACTCATAACCACTAGTGGGCGCACAAGGCTTATGTAGCTGTATCTGCTACCACTGGAAATTTCTATGTTTGTTGTTGTGACACTGGCAGCTGGTAGGGGGCGCTCTAGCCGGCTAGTGTGACTTTTACTCGGCCGTTAATATTCTTTTGTGTTGTTTTTACCTCATTTTCTGCCCAACACGTTTCATTTATTGGACGGTTTCACCAACTGACAGTCAGGCGTCAACCGGGAATTGTCTGTAAAAATAGATTTCCCGCCTCTCGGTGCGTCACACGTAGAAGTGTGTGATTCATGGTGGTGATGTTCTCAGAGGTCACTCCACACGGTTGGTGTTTTAATGACGAGGAAACGAGAAGACCTCTCAATTATTTCCACAACCCCTACCTCGCTGCCGCCCCCTAGCGAAAGGGGAATTTACGCTTAATAAAGAGGTGACTGTAGGAGACTGACAATACTGACAGATTTTACCCGGTTTTTAATGTTTGACATAATTTAATTGAAATACAAGTTGCATTTTTGTATATATATATTTAAGGATGAAGTTCCTGAACACATATACACATACATATTTTTATATGTAAGTATGTATCTATGTTTATATATATTTATGTATGTATATGTACATATATGTTTATTAGGAATGTGCAAATTAATCGTTTTGGATCGAACTAAACTAAATCGAATTGAACTGGATCGATCGTTTAACATTTTTTATGAATCGTTCCTGAATCGGATCGTAGCCTGTGAATCGAGATATGAATCGGATCGTTATGTGAGTGAATCGTCACACCCCAAATGTATATATATATAAATATACAGATACTTTGGTGCTCACAGTAGTACCTAGAATAAATCCGGAAAAACGAGTACTCCTCTGTACGTAAATATTGTGTTAAAATAAAACACGTCATAGATTCGTTTATATTGGCAAGTTGTACGACATACATTGGATTTTTCATCACGGCTCCCAGGGTTCTGACTAGGAATTGGGAAGATGAATTTGGTTTACATCGTACCAACAAACGTTGGAACAAAATTCCAACAGAAGTCAATTTTTTTTTGTTGTTTTTTGGAAGTACCACCTCATGTTAGTTTCATAAAAAACATGGATCAATGTAAAATCCATCATTCTCTCTACCAGAATTGGCCAAAATATGGTTCGAGGGCCGGATGTGGCCATTTGCATTTAAATCTGGCCCACAAACCTTACTAAATTATATGATTAGTTTATATAATCATTGTATTTTTGCCTTTTCTCCTGCAATGTCCGCATTTTGACAATGGAAAGCATTAAAAAAACACTAAAAACGTAATTTTAGCTTTTATTGCGTGATTTTTACATGTAATTTATCTTCGTTCCCAGTCAGAGACCATAAAAATAACACACCATAATAATAATAATAGCCTTCCAGAGGGGTCAACACTCACAGCAAGGCTCATTGTATGTTGCAGTGTGATTTGGGTGGCATTTATGGAGACTAGCAAAGTATTTAAGTATGTTAGAACATTACATTGGTGAGATATGGTGTAAAAATGACGTCTTCTTCATGGTCCTTAAAGGACTTTGTGGCTCTACCTCAGTGTGGGCTGATGATCCATCACCTGATAGATTTACATTCTGTTTGATCTTCCTGCTCCACTTTCCCGGAGAATAAAACACATCCACGGACACGGATTCTGTCTGGTGGAAAACCACTGCTGCAGCGGGCGACCGGAGGATTGTTCTCTTTCTTATTAGAACAACAGGTGGCCATGAGAAGGCAGCCTAATTTCTCACTGTTGCCTCACACCATGACTCCAAACTAATGATCAAAACACTGAGCTTCTTCACATCCTCCGTCTCTCCGCCCAGACTGAGGGGAAAAAGACCCCCGGCGTCAAAGTCTGCCCGCGTGGCTGCGGGCGTACAGTCCGTGTCTCAAATTTGTGCAGAATTTGCATGCGGCTCTTGACTTAATATGATTCCTCGGGGCCGTGTCTGCATGTGCAAATGCAGTTATGCCCGCGTGCCTTTGTGCAGTTGTCAGGTTTCGCATGCGTCAAGTAAAGGTGAGAAACTCTGAGGGAAGAAATTGCAAAAATGGATTTACTCGACTCGGAAAATCTTCCTGTTCCTGTTCTGTGATGTTAGTGTCTGCTTCTGCTTTTATCTTTTGTACGGAAAGAAAAAAAAAGATTTGGTTGTTGTTTATTTACTTCGTTTATTTATTAGTCTCCTGCGTTTGCGTTTGATTTTAGTTTATTTTAGTCGCACAAAACAATGACAAAATTGTAAAATTGGCTGATTTTACAAATTGACTGATTGCAAAGTACACAGAATTATCTTTATAATTATCTATCAATTGCGTATTATACGATAAAACTCGTATAAAAGGCGCTACCAATAACCTGCGCTACCAGTAGATTGCGATTGTAATCTTCTGGTAGATTGTGATCTTCCAGTCGGTTGCGTTTTACTGGTAAATTGCATTGTGGATTGGGATCTACAGGTAGATTGGGATTTTCTGGTATCGATCTCCTGTTAGATTTGATATCTTGGTAGATTGCGTTCTACCAGTAGATTGTAATCTCCTGGTAGATTGTGGTGTACTGGTATGTTGTGATCTTCCGATAGATCACGATCTCCTGATTTATTGCAATCTACTGGTAAATTTTGAAACATTGGTAGATATCGGCAGATTGTGATCATCTAGAAGGTTGCGTTCTACTGGTGAATTGCGATCTACTGGTAGGTTGTGATCTCCTGGTAGGATGCCGCTCCTGATCAATTCGATTTCTTAGTAGATTGTGTTTTACCGAAAGATTGTGATCTCCTGTTAGATTGTGATCTATTGATAGATTGCGTTTTATTGGTGAATTGAGACCTACTGGTAGATTTTGATATTTTGGCAGATTGCTATTTCCTGGTAGATTGTGATCCACTGGAAAATTATGATCTACTGGTAGGTTAGATATCCTGGTAGATTGAGTTTTATCGATAGCGTGCAGTCTCCTAGTAGATTGTGATCCCTTGGTTGGTTGTGATCTTCAGGTAGATTGTGATCTCCAAATAGATCACAATCTACTGGCAGATTGCGATCTACCTCAATTATTTTTCCGATTTTTTTTTTTGTTTTTTTCTCAGGAATCTTTTGTTACTTGCTTTTTGGATTAACTTAATTGAGTCAGTGATTAAAACACTGATTAATCATTTGACATTCCTAGGATTGATATTTGTAAAATTATAACCCTTCACGTAGTTACACTTAGTTAGCGGTATCATCTGTTGAAGAGCTAGTACTCTGGAGTGTTGGAGTCGTAAGAGATAGAAATTCACGACTCCCTCTGGAGTTCTCTTTGTGTAAATAGAAAATTCAAGCCTTCCTCCTAAATTGTTGACTTTTGAAAAAAAGAATAAGAGAAAGAGGATCATTTTTCTTCCTTCATAATGAGGTTTTTTAAACACAAATAAAAAAGCTAGTTGAAGTCTAATATTTACCAACCACTGACAGTTTCCCAGACCGCAGTACTGACAAAGAAGTAAACAAACTCCCTCCGTCCTCCACGTTTTTGATAAGTTGATCTTCACCGTTCAGACAGATGAGATCAGTCATGGCGTGGAATCATTAGTCCGTCCCATCTGTTGTGGTTCTGGTCCAGAGGGAGATTCCTTCTCTGCAGGACTGGGCTCCAAGGCTTCAGGGTCAACTGTGCTGAATAATTCATCTCTCACTCTGATCAACAACGATGTTTTCTTGTCTTGTTCTTTAATGATAACAAACTCATATTTCTGTCACGTCCAACTGAAAATTTAAAACACGTTAAACAAGGTCCACAGGTTTGACAACAAGGTTCACGTTGGAGGAATTCTGCAAACAGACCAGAGACCAGAGACATGTATATTTCTGTAAGCAATGTCAGCATACAGGCCAATATATGTAATTATATATATGTATAAACATACATATGAATATATATATATATACATACATATATACAAACCCATACAGAATATATATATATGTGTGTATATATTTATATATGTATATGTGTAAATATATACATATACTGTAAAAATACATATAAAGATAGCATACATAGTATATATATATATAAACATATATGCAATTATACACAAATGTACATTATTTATATATGTTTTCACACATATATTTTTTTCATATAGCGTATTGTATACTATTGAAAAATGTTTCCACCTATATGTACATATATGCACAAATATGTGCATATGAAACTTAATATATTAACATATACATGTGGACTTTATATATGTATGTAAATATGTATTTACATATATACACAAATATATGTAGAAGAAATGTATCTATCTATATATGTACATAGATACACACACAATATACAGTATATGCATACATATATTCATATATAGATGCATTTCTTTTACTGGCATATACAGTACACATATATATACATATATGCTGCTGTCTGAACAGTGACTGCATATACTTTATACTGTAAGCTGCAAATGTATATATTGTGTATTTACTGCAATCCATATTTGTAAAATTGGAATATAAGCAGCACTGTAGAATCAATATATTTTGTCTTATTTATGTTTATTTTTTGCAAACAAGTTCCTATTTCCCCGACATTAGCTTCCATTTGCATTTGAATGTATCCTTTGAACAACAAGGCCCAAAAGTTACATTCCTTTATAGTTTCACACCTTTACAAATATGAAGAGCAAACTGTCAGACAATGTAATTTAACACCTTTTTTTTAAATTAACTCCATTAGTTTGACTTCACTTCCATATTCCTGATGAAAAGCCACAGATGTTTTTTTCTATTTTGGAATATTTTCTCAGTCTGGGTCGTGTTATCACTGCAGATAAAGCCTGACAGGAAGACGTGAAGCTTCCTGTAGCTGCTGAGCTGAGCTGAGCTCAGCACCAAGAATGGAAACTTCATTAACTCAAATTAAAATCTGTGAAAGAAAATAACAAAAAAAAATATCAACAACAATCATGTGGTGTGAATCAGTGTTGAGAACATTCAAGGTTGTTTAGAAACTTTGTTATTTTTTAACTTTATGACTTTATAGGAGGTGATTAGAGGGACAACACAGACAGGGAGGGTTGGACAAAAAGCCAGAGAAGACAGATGGAGATGGTTTGGACATGTTCAGAGGAGGGACAGTGGATACATTGGTGGAAGAATGATCCTAGAGATGGAGCTACCAGGTAGGAGACAAAGAGGAGATTGAGGGAGGACATGGAGGTAGTTGGAGTCAGAGTAGAAGAGGACAAGATGAGATGGAAAATGTAGACTTGCTGTGGCAACTCCTGCAAAAGGAAGCCAAAAGCAGAAGAAGACTGTAATGGTATCCTAGTGGGTTAGGAAGCAGACTTGGGTTTAACAGGCTTCAGGTTTGAATCCACCAGCTTCCAGGTTGCCACTGAGGTCCTCTGACCCAGATAACTTCTTGTGGACTCACCACCCACAATAAGGTGCAATGTCATTCGGGTGGCGCCACCTGCCCCTGCGACCTGGCATCGGACAAACAGAAGATGATGAACAAGCTGGGAAAGGCATGGCCAAACTAAGGCCCGGGGGCCGGATGTGGTCCATTTAGCTTTGTAATCTAGAGTATTGTGATTATACTCTTACAGAGTGTATTTCTTTTGCAAGATTTTTTACGTGTCATTATATTTAGGTTACACAAACACAACATTTTTTTTGCTCTTAGTCTAGCTCCAGGGTCAAATTTACAATTTTAGTATCATTTGTGGCCCATGATTTTAAAAGTCACCAGAGCTGGGGGAATTCATATTTTTATACAATATAAAATAATTAAATAAAAATGTATATTTCAAAATATCTTCATCTAACATGAAGCTTTTATGAGAAATATAAAAGTGTGCATCACAAAAATAATCGCAAATATAATCATCAGCGCAAAACGTCCTGTTAGGTCTATCAGGTTTGCTGAGGACGCCCTGATTCGGGCCACTTGTGGGGGTGCAATCCAGGTTCTGAGACACAATTTAACTGGTGCGAAACGGTCAACACTCTGTGATTTATCAGGACGGATTCACCGACAAACCATTTCCACAAAGACGTCTTATGTCAGAAGTGAACGTGGTTCTTAATGAAGTTCATCTCTGAGCCGATTAGTTAAACTTTACGGCCACAAAGGTTTGACGCGAGCGATGATAAACGCGTCCAATTTTTGGGATCTGCACCGAACACGGCATCATGGGTAATTAAACGACATTCTGCAGAGCAAAGACGACAGACGACCCACATAAAATCACATTGTCATAATTGTTATGAATGCTTCATCGCCCCCTAGGCTAAAAAAAAACAAAAAAAATACTGTGTTAATAATCAGTCGGAGTATTTTAGAATAGAAAAATGCAAAACATATTCAGTGAATAAATATCTGGAGGCCATTAAGGAGAGAAAATTTGTAATTTTCAGAACTGCTTCTGCAGCGCCCCCTTCCTGTAGGTGATGAGCCCTATTTACATATCCAAACAGGTCTTCTATTTATTTTTTTTTCCGGAATATCAAAGGTTTCCGTCTTCCAAATGAAGTTTTAGCCACGTTGATCCTGTACTTGGGAACCTCTGGATCTCAGAAGAGAACTCAGAATTTTTTTTTTCTCGTTTTACTGGAGAAGTAAAATAAAATGTGAAAGTTCACGATTAGTTGATAACAAAGGCATTCAAGAATTCCAAAATTTCTTTTAATACTGTCCCACCTTTGCTTCAAAAATACTCAAATACAACAGTCCATCATTTCCTGAAGGATACTCGCGAATAATTGATAAAGTTCTATCTATATATCTAAACAAAATGACATCATTTATCAACCAACCCACAGCTCACAAACATTATTCCCTCAGACAGTAGTATTGGTTTATTCCTGATTCCTGTTAGGAAATTCCATGACATTTAACGTTAATTCTTTAACACTTCTACGCTAACAGGAATATCTCTCCCCTCTTCTAACGCAACAACACAGTGTGCTGTAGGTTGTTAGCGGTGGACAGATCCGTCCAACCGTCTCCTGGATTCCTCGACAGACATAACATAACCATCGTACGTCCACCTCTGGGCGCTGAGCTGCTTCTCCACAGCGGAAAGACAATCCAGGTGGGGAGTATTGGTGTTTCTTTTACTGCCATTTAAATCAAGCCTGTTATGTTTATTATTATTGCACCTCTGGAAGATGAACAGGGTGATAAAAGCCGACGCCGGCCTGAGTCTTGTTGACATTTTAGAGAGTCCTTTTGGAGCAGTAAAGATGTCCGGGGTTGATGGATACCACGGATCTTTGGACAACGGGAAGATAAGGGCAGGAATAAGTGAGGATGCAGAGGTGGAGGTAGAGATAAGGTCGGCAGAGAACGGGAGAAAGACTTCCCGACAGCAGGTAGATGTCCAGAGGAAGACAGAAGAGACCTGAGGCCTTCGACCAAAGAAGATTAAAAAAAACTCTGTTTGACAAGACTCCTTCTGTCTGTCTTTCTTCTGTCTCTTCAGTAAACCGGTCTGTAGAGAAGCTCCCCGGAGGACAGCCTGCGTTTCAGCTCCCTCCACAGCAGCTCCCTCTCCTTTTGGACGCCTTTCATGATGCTCCTGTTCTCCTGGGCTCTCCGTGACAGGTAAGGCATCACCTCACCCACCGGCCCATATGGAACGTACTTGTAGACGGGGAAGCCCGCCTGGCCTGCAGACAGATGGATGTGAGAGAAAGACAGGGGGGTAAAAAAAAAGTCTTTGTGAGACGGCAGTGAGTGAGGAAGAAACACACACAGGAAAACAAATCAAAACAGAATCTCCAAAGGCTGTGGGTGTTGTTAATATTTGATACTGACAGTTTTCTGACAACAATAACCTCATGTTCTGTGAAGGCATCTTATTCAGTTACTTTTAGAAAAGGCCTCAGATCATAACATAACAGGACATCACATCAACAAGTCTCTTTTCACCAGGGCTGTTAGAAGACACATGTTAAGGTGTTTAATACTTTCTTAGCAACTTAACTTTTATGTAGTTACTACACAAGGTTGTATCACCAGATCACTTCAAGGCTTTAACACCACGTTGCCCATTTTGTCCAAACACTTAATTTCTGATTCAGGTCAAGTGCTGCCGTCGGTGGCCAGGTGGTGCGTTACAGCAGTCTTTCTCAATGTTGTTTTTATTACGAAATCAAACCCCTTCTCATTGTGATTCAAACCACTGCACATAACAAAATGTATTAAATCCATCACCAGTGAGGTGAACAGTGGGTGGGGACAGTACCATGTCCACATACCAGTGGACCTCAGTGAAAACACGCCAGTTGGTGGATTCAGACCTGGAACCCTGCGTACCCTAGTCTGGCTTAACCACTAGGCCACCACGGCCATTTATACATAATTTTTAATATCATTTCGAAATAAATTAATAAAATGCGCTGCAATGCTGCCATCTAGTGACTGTCACTTGTACATACAGCTGTTTTTCCAAAATAATTTTTAGGTTTTCATTATGGGAGAAAAGCTGCTAGTGTTTTTTATAGACATAGAATACAAAATGTGATTGCCACAACGAGTCAACATCTTTCATCTCCCCTTGTCCTCTGTATCTTCTACTCTGACTCCAACTACCTCCATGTCCTCCCTCACTGCATCCATCAATCTGCTCTTTGTCTCCTACCTGGTAGCTCCAATCTCTAGGATCATTCTTCTACCAATGTCTCCACTGTCCCTCCTCTGAACATGTCCAAACCATCTTAATCTGTCTTCTCTAGCTTTTTCTCCAAACCTTCCTGTCTGTGTTGACACTCTAATCAACTCAATTCTGATCCTCTCCATCCTTGTCTCTCCTGAAGAAAATCTCAGCATTTTTAACTCCTCCACCTCCAGTTCTGTCTCCTGTCTTCTACCTGTTCCTAGTGTCTCTAATCCATCCATCTGTCAACAATATCAATCACACTAAATTTTGTGAAATCGTTTTACAATTGATTCTGAATCATTTACAGCTGTGTGTTTCTTAAAACCTATTCGTCTGCTCGGCTGAACAAACTCTGTCTTTGTCCTCATTTCTCTCCTGTACCAGTTCCAGATCCTTGTCAGAACTTTCAACTTCGATTAAATCAGAGTTAAAAACCGAATCATTACAGTATCACAACACTGCAACGCTGTGACGGCAGAATTCCCCTGAGAGACAAAACAGAAGCCCACGATTCTGTCTGCATCAATGTGGCGTTGGCTTTAACCTGAGACTCACTCAGACAGACAAATGTCTGTCTCCGCTGACTCGCCGACTTTGACAGCAAACGAAGAGCTGAAAGCTGGCAGCCGAGCTCCGTGGAGACAGCTTGTCAATACGCAGGTGTCTCAGTTCATATGTCACTTCATGGGCCCGAGAAAACAGACGCGCAGTTTGCCCTACATGTCCCCCACACGGCCTGTGGTGCGTCTGCATGACACAAAGGTTCAAGGAGCCTGAGGAACACGAAGGAGACGCAGGAGGAGCGTCTGGAGTAAAATGTCAAAAAAAAAAAAAAAAAAAAAACTCACAGAACTGGTGAGTTGACTGTCTAGGACAGGCATGGACAAACTAAGGCCTGGGGGCCAGGTGCAGCCCGTTAATAGTCCAACCTGCCAAACTTGTCCACATTATTTAATTGGTTTGTATTGTAATAATATTTCTGCATTTTTCCCTACAATGCCTACATTTTCCCTATAGATGGCATAAAGACAGCTCAAAACATTCTTCTTCTCATCGGGTTCCGCAACCTTTTGTGCGCCACGGACCAGTTAAATGTCTCGTACTTTTTTCACAGACTGGTCGTTAAGTTGTGGCAGATAAATACCCCTTAATAAAATTACATTTCCAGTGTTCTGAAATATTTTCCTACCTATAAAATCTTCCTACTCGAATTAACTGTGCACAGGAACAACAAGGATTTCTCAAGTGCACACAGCCTATAATTTTCTGCTACCACACCAGTATAAAAAGTTAGAATTTTGTATCAACGACTCTGCGTCATTTTGAGTTTATTGTTGTTGTCTTCACTGAGAAAATATTTCCTGATCAAATATAGTTGCATTATTGATGATGGAATCCTAGCCATTCTATTGGTCAGTTCTTTTGTTGATATGGGTATGGATCAAGTGGAAGTAATAGACAGATGGGGACAAAAGGAAACATTATTTCTCTGCGGCCCGGCACCGATTCACCCACGTGCAGTTACCGGTCCCCGCCCCAGTGGTTGGGCACCACTGTACTGGAAAACTTTCTTGTGTATTTAACTATATGTGAAAATAAGATTGCAGCAAGTTGACAACCTGCTTCAATTCAATCTGGTGGCGAGGGAATCTCATCGGATTATTACTTTGTGTTTGAGAGGTTGTGCATAAATCCAATTACATTTCCAGACTGCTACCGTGAAGAGACTTGTTTGTTGTCAAGTCTTTAAAGGACACATGGGCATCGTTGTCTTATTCAAGAGGGCTAAAAAATACAAGAAGTAAATAAAGGCCGGGAGCAGAGACGACAGAAGACACGGCACACTTCCCCGGCTGAGAGCTCTGCCCTGACAGAGCGGGTGTTCAGTGAGAGAACGTTCCATACAGAAAAGTAAAAGCCTTTCTGTTTACCAAGATCAGACGGAGAAACTGTGTGTTTATGTGTCACGATGGATGGTTCTCACCCAGGGGGAAGCTGATCTGATCACACATGCCCAGCAGCTGACCAAAGTACACCTTGTTCTCCGTGGGGGAGAGACCCAGCTCGTTCATTCTGAATGAGAGAGAAACAATTATATCATGATTTATGTGAATCCCAGGCTTCATAAAAAAAAAAAATCAATAGTCCTTTCAGCAGTGTTGGGCGACTTGGACGACACAGAAGTGTTACCTCCTGATGGTGTATTTCACTGTGTCTTCATTATGGGAAGCAACCATTACGTTGGCGTTTCTGCAAAGTGCAATCTCATCCAGCACGTAGTCCAGACACCTAAAACAAACACGGAGACAGTCAATGAAGTCCAGGAATGATACAGAAGACGGTGGACACCACTGAGTGTGAAGGTTATAACATATGTTCTTTTAGCTTTAGTGGGACCAGGACTAAACATGTGACACTGGTTGTTTGTTGGGCTGCAATCTGATAAACGCTGACCAACGTTATACAAGAGACTTTTTTACAGATTCTCCTAAATAAAGTCTTCTCTGAAGGATTCCCAGAATTCCAGGGAAACATCCTGCAGTTACGTCAGTCGGTCATTTGGGGCAGTATTCTCCAAAACACATACTGACACTGACGACTAAACTCTGGAAAAAATGTGACATATATATATACAGATCAACATCCTCTTGTTCTTACAACACCGACAGGAAGGTTTGNNNNGAAACAATTATATCATGATTTATGTGAATCCCAGGCTTCATAAAAAAAAAAAATCAATAGTCCTTTCAGCAGTGTTGGGCGACTTGGACGACACAGAAGTGTTACCTCCTGATGGTGTATTTCACTGTGTCTTCATTATGGGAAGCAACCATTACGTTGGCGTTTCTGCAAAGTGCAATCTCATCCAGCACGTAGTCCAGACACCTAAAACAAACACAGAGACAGTCAATGAAGTCCAGGAATGATGCAGAAGACGCTGGACACCACTGAGTGTGAAGGTTATACATATGTTCTTTTAGCTTTAGTGGGACCAGGACTAAACATGTGACACTGGTTCTTTGTTGGGCTGCAATCTGACAAACGCCGACCAACATTATACGAGACTTTTTACGGATTCTTCTAAATAAAGTATTTCTCTTATCTGAAGAATTCCCAGAATTCCAGGGAAACATCCTCTCCAAAACAAATACTGACTCTGACGACTAAACTCTGGGAAAAAAATGTGACATATATACAGATCAACACCCTCTTGTTCTGACAACACAGACAGGAAGGTTTTGGAGACAGATTGAGAAGTTTTGGACATGTTTAGAAGAGGGACATTGGTAGAAGAATGATCCTAGAGATGGAGCTACCAGGTAGGAGACAAAGAGCAGATTGATGGATGCAGTGAGGGAGGACATGGAGGTGGTTGGAGTCAGAGTAGAAGATACAGAGGACAGGGTGAGACAGAAATTGTTGAGATTGTGGCAACCACTGAAAAAGGGACAAGCCGAGAGGAGGAGAAGAAGAACATCCTCTTCTTATTATATTTTTTATCCAAACCCTAACTACGCTGAAGCTGAGGTTTAATCAAATTTTTTTGGTACTAATTTAAAACAAGAGGAACTTCTCATTAAAAACCACCTCAGTTTTCTGAAAGTACTACAGTAATTGATAAATGGTACGCAGATTTGAAGGTCGTGGGCAGTAATCAGCCAGCATCTGTCTCCTACCTGTGGTACATTCTGTTGGTGGACTCATAATCAGGGTTTATAGGGTCCTCGTAACCCATCTCTTCTGCCCTCTCTCTCTCCTGCTCCATGTAGGCCCCACGTACCAACTTGGCACCGAAATGCCAACCTTCACGTCGAGACATTTCCACGTCTGTAGTTACGTTGTTGTAAGCCTCCTGTAGAAAGAAGGAAGAAGAAACAGGTTCAGGAAGTTCAGGAGTTTAGTACTCCTCTTAGTACTTAAAGGAGAAAGAGATGGTTTATGGGTAGAGTCGGAAGGTGTCGTGCTCAGACAGGAAGTGCTCTCTGAGGAGCTTGGTCTTCTGAATTTTCTTGAAGATAAGGAGTGATTATACGCTTGGCCAGTAGGTGGTGTCGTGCACACATAAAGCTTCCAGAGATTTACCCTTTCTTGAACCAAATGGCTCAAGAGGTTCAATGAGTTGACTGTCTAGGACAGGCATGGGCAAACTAAGGCCTGGGGGCCAGGTGCGGCCCGTTAATCTTTATAGTCCAAGCTGCCAAACTTGTCCACATCATTTAATTGGTTTGTATTGTAATAATATTTCTGCATTTTTTCCTGCAATGCCCACATTTTCCCTATAGATGGCATAAAAACAGCTTAAAACAGTCTTCTTCTTATCTTCTCCTTGTTACTTCCAGACTGTAGAACAATGTTCCGCAAACTTTTTTGCACGACGGACCAGAAAAATGTCTCGCACTTTTTTCACGGAACGGTCGTTAAGTTGTGGCAAATAAATACCCCTTAATAAAATTACATTTCTGGTGTTCTGAAATATTTTCCTTCCTATAAATTATTCCTACCCAGATTAACTGTGCATGGGCACATTAAGGATTTCCCAAGTGCACACAGCCTATAATTTTCTCCTACCAGACCGGTAAAAAAAGTTAGAATCATTTATCAATGACTCTGTCATTTTGAGTTTATTGTTGTGGTTCCATGCATCCAGAGGCTTCATCTTATCACAGTGTAGCCCAGGACCACTGGGTGCAATCTAAAAAAGGGACGAAGATCAAGTCTGAACATCTGCATTTGACCTTGATTGAAGTTCTAATACAGATGATTACAGGAGTAAATGTAGTGAAGAAAACCAACAACAACAGCCGTTGGCCGTTCTACCTGACTAACAGTAAGCAATAAGAACCATCCAGGCAGAGATGAAGAACCAGTCTGCAGGTCTGGTTCTAGTGAGTCTCTCAAACCATTAGTGATTCTCTGTTGTTCTTCAGCTGTCACTCAAAAGAGATTTTGTTGACAGTTGAATGAGCAGCTGCCAAAATGATACTCACGGAAAAATATATAATTCCTTTCCTCAGACTGTGTGGAGTTGGTGAGAACAGTAAACCCCAGACAATATCCTTTCCTCTCCTTAATGTGTTTATGAGTCTGGGACTTGAATATTATTTATTATTTAGATGAGCCTCATTTTTTTTTTTGCAGCAGAATGGTGGTTACCATGTAACACTGCAGCCTCCTGTTGCTGATGTTTTTCTCCTCTCGGTGATGCAATTGTGTTTCAGTTAAAAGCAACGCGTTTTCTCAGAGCACGGTCTTTACATAAGAGCTGCATCTGCTGCGTCGGTAGGATTTGTGTGTGCATAGTGAACACAGACAGACTTGGAACATCTGCTGTTTGTCAGCTGTGAGCACTCACCTTCAGGTAGCACTGGTATGTGTTAAAAATCACCGCTTTCTCTCGGTTGTGAATCTTCTGCATGTCCAACGTCAGTTTACTGATGGCCGGCTGGAAGTACGTCTGCTCTGCATCCACCATCAATCGAACACCATTCTCCAAGGCATGCTGGGAAAGAGGAGAGCTCATTAATTCCTATGATGTAGCCATTAATGTTGTTTATACAAGGGCCACATTCTCTCCACTCGATAAATGTTTTTTGTAGTTCCTTCCTTTTAAAAAGTACATTTAAATACTATCTAGGCCCTGCATATATAGAGTATATATATATATATATATTTATATACATTAATATATTTATGAAGGTATAATACCAGCCTACACTGACCTCTAGAGTGTGTTTATTGCACTGGACAGAGCACTTTCAGAGGAGGAGACGTCTGAAATCCTCTGTAGTTGATGTGGCTGTTTGTGCCAATTCAATGTAAATGCAAAATGTGTTAAAATTATTTTTTTCTGGAGAAAAACGACAAAATAATCTCTTACTGTACCATTTAGTAATTTTCGATCTCCTTTAATCGGTTGTGGCTCAAACATATGCTAACCTAGAGGGCGGTGGTTCTCAACTGGTGGGTCCCGACCCAAAAAAGGGTCGCGCGCCCATTCTGTATGGGTGGCGAACAGCTGGTCAAAAATCGCTAAAAGCTAAGTAACGTGAATCAGCTGTTAAGCGTGGGTTTTATTTAAGAAAATCTCTTATTTTGAAAGGCACACTCTGCTGAATAAAATGAGTATGTTAAGAGAAATGATTTTTCAAAGTTTTAGAAAATGTATTTGCTTGGTTTGAATTCCATGAGAGTGGGTCACAAATTAATGACCACAGGGCAATGTGGGTTCCAGACCAGTTGAGAACCACAGAAGGCCCTAAAAGAGGCTTATCAACAATGATTGGTCCACTTCCTGTTCCATTATTAACCCATTGTTTTGCCAGAAGTATTAGTCGAATAATTATTAGAATAAACTCACTGGAAAAATATTATGAATAAAAGATACATTGTTACAAATTTTTGTAACGTTTCTTTCAATATTTTACCTTCAATGTATTCAGAAAGGGTTCCCCTCTGAGTGTGACCAACAATTATTATCATTATTGGTTTTACCTTAGCTAATATTTCCAAACGCTGTTGTATCCTCTTCATCTGCTCCTCATCCTCGGCAGTAAATGTCAGCAGTGGCTCCAGTTCACCTTTCTGAGAAAATGACCCACCGAAAGTACATGAGACGGGAGAATAACCAGGTAAATATAACACGTCTTTAACTCTTTCAGTTCTTCCTCGCTTTATTCAAACTGCAGTGTTTAAAAGACAGACACGTTTAGGGACGTCTGCCCAGAGTCCATGGATTCGGTCTCCTCTGCACTGAGAGAATAGTAAGTTAAAAGATTTCTCTCAGTCTGATTGACTTTTATGCCATCAGATTCTGCTGAATCCATTATTACTAGTTAATCAGCCGCCTGGTTAACTAGCAATAATGAACTCCTCATCTCCTGGTCTGTAAATGAAATGTGACTGACCTTTACATTAGGAACCACAAGAAGATCTGACGTCTGAGCTCGGTCATCAATCAAACTGTTCCAGTCAAGCAGGTCAATGGTTCTGTTGAGTTGCATAAATGTAAATTACAGTATTTATTTGTTATATAATCCAATGTTTTTGTTCTTTTTGTCCTGATATTTCTTACTCTGACATTTGCCCGTTCCTCCTGTTAAACCAACCATGGAAATCACCTTTGGCACCAAGTTTG
Organism: Paraplagusia blochii; assembly: GCA_016785265.1. Classification (NCBI taxonomy): domain Eukaryota; kingdom Metazoa; phylum Chordata; class Actinopteri; order Pleuronectiformes; family Cynoglossidae; genus Paraplagusia; species Paraplagusia blochii. Next base: position 20,860 of record JAFBJS010008234.1, read on the forward strand.
ATCATGTGTTCCTGATCATAGATATAGAAAAATCAGACACTATTCTTTATACTTTAAAGTACATGTAAATAATTAAGCCAAACCTGCAGTTGATTCAAGTTCAGTCTCTGCTGTGAGATTTCTTTGTGATCTTCTCTCAGCTGTAACGCCAGGTAGTTGAAAAACCTCTGCCATTTCACCAGGACCTCAGATAATTTCACCTTTTCATTAAAAAAAAAAAGTACAAAACACAAAAGTAACAACATTACTTTTAAGAGAGTGGATCCAAGTCCACATTTTGCCACATGGAACATTATTCTGATTAAACACATACAGTACCAGAAACTGAGGTTGTCCAAGGGCCGTGACTTTGATGGCGGAAAAACTGTCCATGGAGCCGCCACCTGCAGGTGGACCAGAGACGGTACAGCCAGTTACCATAAAGTAACTTTAATGCTGTATAGCAGTGTTGTCAAACTCAATTTTACAGCTGGCCAGAATTGAAATTCCTTACTTAACAGCAGATTCCCTGTGAGAAAAAGGGCTCGTCCGGGATTTGAACCCGGGACCTCTCGCACCCAAAGCGAGAATCATACCCCTAGACCAACGAGCCACATGACATTCACACCAACTGCTATTCCGAGGTCATTTCCTATCCAAGTTCTGACCTCCCCACCTTGGCTCTGCTATTCTTTCAAGATTCATTGTGGTTTGGTTAGGGTTGCTGTTGATTTTATTATTAATAATAATTATAATAAACCAGCCACTAGGGGGCACAAGTTAGTTTTTTTTAGTGTCGGTCCCAAACCCGTATTAATGGTGAGGGGTTGCGTCAGGAAGGGCATCCGGTGTAAAACTTTGGCCAAATTAATGATGTGAGACAACAAAATAATTACCATATGATTGAAAATTCATGATTATAATAAAGTAATTATTCACAATTATTCAGGACTCAAATTAATCTTGGTTCATAAGATTAACAAGATAAATACGCATTCAGAAATATTTGAAGGTACATTTTTTTGGTATTTTGCTGAAACTGAAACAGGTTGAAACAGGTTGATAAACATAAATCTATTTGACGATCTTGTCTTTCAGCTTGTCAGTTGAAGAAGTTCCACTTTTAGGGGAAGAACAGACTCTTAGTAACGTCTCACTGTGTACTTGCCTTTTTGACACTATGAACAAATGAAGTGCAGTTTTATTTTCCCACTTTTGAACCATCTCTACTGAGCACCTGATCCAAGCCCAGAAACAAACACAGGGCCTGGAACATTGAAAAAACCCTTTAATACTCGCTGGTACTTTCCCCTAATACTTCACTCACGCTGGTTCTTTTTGGTATGTTTTTGTCCCGTCCCTTTTGCAGATTTTTTGCTATTATAATTTATCTGATTTAAGGGGACAGGTTTGGCCCAGAGGCTGTTTGTTTGACCTCCCCCCCTGTGTAAGAGTGTCCCCTCTTGACAAACCTGATGCTTTTATGCATTTGATGAAGGTTTCCATATGCTGGTCACATTTGGCCTCATTGGTGGAAACTTTAGTGGCTCCTGCGCAGCCGTCCCCTGACTGTTCAGGCGCCTTATGTTTTTTCTGTCCTTGGTCTTTGCCTGAAGGTAAGAACAAATTTGCAGGGCTATTACTTCTAATTACATCATACCCTGTGTCCACAAATGAGAACACAACAAGACATCTTACCTACGCTGCTCTCCTCTGCAGTGCTGCTGCACACACTGAATTCAAGGAGACACAACAGGAAAGAATCAGAGAATAATCCCTGGGATCCAACTACACAGGAAATGCAGAAAGTGTTTCCAAAATAAAAAAGAATCAACTTGGAAAAACAAGAAGATGGTGCTGGTGCGTTGCTGCCACCGCTGTATAATGCTGTATAACATTGCTACAAAGCAGTGCTGCTCAATCATTTTCTGTTACGCCCCCCCCAGCAAGAAGAAAACAATTCGCACCCCACCACCCACTCTCCGTCGCAACTATAAATAACAGCATTTGTCTATAGAATAGTTCTAGCTACACCTCTGCATAACATCGTAACCTTGTTAACATGAAGAAAACAAAAAAAAGAGAGAAATAGTTCAAATTACAAGGATGTGCAATTACACTTTATTGTAGTACGGCGGAAAAAAAGAATGTTCCCCAGGGTCACACGCGCCCCCCCAGGGGGGACCGCCCCACACTTTGAGAAGTACTGCTATAAAGAGGGATACCTGGAATGGATCAAGTGACATCACACTTATCCACAGATATCAAAAATAGGACATGAAATGATCTTGGATTTTCTTCTTCTTTCCTTTGTCCCTTTTTTCAGGGGTTGCCACAGCGTCCTCTGTATCTTCTACTCTAACTCCAACTACCTCCATGTCCTCCCTCACTGCATCCCTCAACCTCCTCTTTGTCTCCTACCTGGTAGCTCCATCTCTAGGATCATTCTTCTACCAATGTATCCACTGT
>JAFBJS010008234.1:23365-53903 GCA_016785265.1 Paraplagusia blochii
TTCCTGTCTGTGTTGTCCCTCTAATCACCTCATTCCTGATCCTGTCCACCCTTGTCTCTCCTAAAGAGAACCTCAGCATCTTTAACTCCTCCACCTCCAGCTCTGTCCCCTGTCTTCTGCCTATCCTTGGTGTCCCCAAACACGTTGGTTTGTACACAATCAAAAGATGAAAACAATAGAAATGAAACCATTGGTCCTGATGGAAAATGAACACCAACATTTTGGACGATATAACAAACAATAATCCAAAGCACAATCTGTCCCTGTTAGTGACAGCTTGTACGTGTAGGAACAGACGCCCCACGTCCTGTACAAACTGTAAACTGCCTAGTTTTGTACGGCCTGTTAATCTGAAGGCTTTCATTACCAGCATCCTGTTCCTGGCCACACAGCAGGACTTGGCCCTGTTCCTTAATGTTCTTTTGTTACAGGGAGCAGACTTGTATTGTTGTTGTTGCCATCTTGACAGATCTGTGCAACCCCTGTCAGCTGGAGCCCCAGCTTTCTCTGAACATCTCATCATCCGTGCCCTCATCTAAAGGTAGAAGGTCATGGAATGGTGTGATCTTGCACAAGATGCTTTAAGATGACATGTCTTTGACTTTGTAAACATGGTGTCTTTTTGTAATAAGACACAGGAGTTGCCTGGGGCTCAGTCTGTAGATTCATTATAACTTTTCTGTCCCTGTCAAATAACAGGACAGAAGATTACTGTAGGTTACGTCACTGAGTTCAGCAACGGTAGTCATCTGTCTGTCTTTGTGTCTATCTTTCTGTTTGTCTATTTCTCTGTCTGCCTACCTGTCTGTCTGTCTACCTACCTACATACCTATCCATCCATCCATCCATCCACAAACCAACCCACCCACAGTACAGCATATTTTGGACCAAAAGGTCCACTTAAAATATTTAATAATAAATTATATATATATACATATATATATATATATTATTTATTATTAAATATTTTAAGTGGACCTTTTGGTATATATATATATATATATATATATATATATTTCTCGTGAACCAGTGCGCCTCACAATCAGGGCTTTAAACCATTTCAAGGATCAAAGAATGAGGTTCCGTAACAATAATGCAGATTTAGAAATAATGGTAACCAGTTAATACCAGTGTTTGTTTCTGTTCCACGCATTTTTCGTTCCTTAAACCAGTTTGAAGCACAGCTTTTAAAAAATATCTACATTGTGTGGATTCTGTTTGTATTCACTCACCTTGAAACCTTGAACGGCACTTCAAAAAACACAAAGTCTAAAGTTACGTCATGGGTTCAGACACATTCTTACAGAGAGTCTTTCACACTCAAGGTCAGAATCATCACTGAACAGTGAAACAATGAGACCAAGTCAGAAGATGATGAGATGGAACTGATTATACCTGACAATAACATCACACAACTGTTAAACTCTGAAAATGAAGAATTTGATGGATTGGTGGAAGAGGAGTGAAAGGAGAAAGTGAGTGTATTTTTTTTATATATTTTATCTCTTTCTATCTGAGCCTTTAATTTTCTTTAATTGCTTTAATTCCTTTAATTGACAGAAGTAGATGCAGTGAAATAATATTATCTTTGTTCACTCGGAAAAAAAGCAAATTGCAATGCTTCACATTACATATAATGCCTGAAGGTCGCAGGTCAAATGTCAGCTGACTGACTACAGACTCTACTGTAATAAGAGATGCATCAGCTCATGAGTCAGACATTGCCTGTGTGGCCAGGGAAGTAAAAAGTGTCTGTCACTGACCATCAGTGTTGAAAGTGGGGTTGATGTGATGGAATTGAATCCACTAACCTGGCTTCAGGAGCCGTCACCAAGAAAAATGTCAACTTTAACTCAAATTTATTTAATATAACATTCAGTAACACATCAGTATCTGTACTTATATTTACTGAGTATATTTGGTGTTGTTTTGCCATTTCAAACAAGCAGACTTAGAATAAGAATTACATTTCTAGAATTACATTTACCATTTTTCATAACATTATTGCCAGCTCACAATTATTTTAATTTAAAACTTTTGACCACTGAAAACTGGTCCATGAACCACTTTTGGGCCGTGGCCTACTAGTTGAGAACCACTGCTCTAAAGCAGTCAAACCTAAGCCAGGCCAGTGACAATACAATAACAATAACTCAAATTTTTTTTTTTGGATGCAAACAACTATATATATATTAAAAATGTGTATGTTAATATTTATATCAAATATATATTGCAAAGATATCCTCATCAATTCATCAAGTAGGCCAGATTGGACACCCTGTTGGGCTGGTTTTGGGCCAGCAGGGCCGTATGTTGACACCCAAAATACATGTTAGCAACTTATAAATGTATATTTATAATATATTAAATATATATAATATATATATTATATATTATATATAAATATTCATTATTTCCTTGGCTATGTTGGCAAATTAAATTTTGATTTATGGGTCACAATTAGTCCTTAAATTTGACCTGGATACTGGGCCAGGAGCAGAAAGGTGGAGCATTTGTATGTAAAAATGTTGGCATAGCAATGAATCGGAATTATTATATAAATTAATAGTATAATTTGGAAAAGTTTGTCTGACCAGATTAAAATACCAATTGGGCCACATGCGGCCCGCAGACCACAGTTTGCTTTAACCACATACTCTCTATTAACAGTTGTGATTGTAATACACGTTGACCAGCATTATGACTCTCGTACTTGCTTGTCTCTTTAGGTTCCGTCTCCTTCTGGCCGATGTCTTCCTCAACACTGTAGTCAAGGATGGAGCCAACGCCAAAGGCCTGGTTCTTCACGATCAGAGGTTTGATGGCCCTCTGATCTTCACCGGCCACAAACTGTCCATAAAACGTCATCTTCATCAACTGGTTGAAGCCCCTCTGTCCCAAAAGCTTCTGACCCAGGCCCATAATCTGGAGAGAAGAAGAGGTAGGACAACATGTGCTTAAAAATACCGTATTTCACGAAGTTCTCACCAAGTTCTCACGGTGTTCTCTACCACGTCCGCCTTACAACAACAACAACAAACATAGGGCGCACTGCACTAAAAGGCGCACATTTTGAAGAAAATCTAAGAATTTTATGTGCGCCTTATCGTCGTGAAAGTATGGTAAAATCTGCTGAGTGCATTAAATAATACAGGTTATATGGCCCATTCAACATGTTATAAGGGAATTATTATAGAAAACCATACTGATACTGCACTCTTTACTGTTGTAGTAACGCAACTTCAAACTTGTTGTCATGTTAGCACTGACCGTGGCTGGGAAGTGTCAAAAGAATGCAGACGTACAAGTCAGGTACAATTTTGAACGTTTGATATTTATTTGATATATGATATATAGTTATTTACCCAGCTGCAACTTGGGAAATAAGTCTTACACACACACACACACACACACACACACACACACACACACACATATATATGTAAATTAGGCCAGTGTAGTGTGAAGCACTGGCTGTATTTACCAACATGTATGTGAAGGTTAGTGGTTCAGATTCCATTGAACAGACCTGTAACTTGAGAGGGGATTAGGTCTCACACATGTGACTGAAGCACAAACAAACTGGTCGGAGTCAACATCCCGGACAGGGAGAGGTGTAGGTGCTACACAGTTAGCACAGTGAAACTTAAATATATACTGTACATGCATACAAATATATTTTGCAGTTGTGCATTAGTCCTCTAAACTAACACATTCTGTCTCCTTGAAATGACCAAGTGAGTTACACTGTTAAACAGACTTTTCCTAAAACTAATCTTCAGATATATATTTATGTAACGGACATTTGTACACAGTGTGTCAAATATATCATTGATAAATGTGATCTGTGCTGTTATATAATGGTATTTATAGATTAAGATCTAAAGATATACAATATCTACAGATCATCACATTGACTGAAGGACTAGTTACTGTGTCTGAAGATGCAACTATATATGAATATATGTAGATAGCAAGGTCTTCTGCTCCAAAATATGTATAATCTCTGAATGTATAAGCATATGAAGACATATATATTGCAATTTGTATGCGTCTTTATCTTTATCTCTATATATAAAGTATATGGCTATCTATACAACTGCATTAACATTTATCAATGATATATTTGACATACTGCATAAAACTCATCATTTTCCAATATATAAATGTGTATGAGAAATGTTTTTACTTATACAAATACTAAATATAAAATATGACTAACAGTGTCAGTCACTTTGTTGGTTCAAGGAGACAGAATAGGTGTAATACATACGCATATAGTGTAGTACAGTTTATGAATACATATATGCATATAACATATGCGTATATATTTCAAGTGTATGTAAATATATGTACATATGTGAAACATATACGTGTGTATTTATGGCATAATTCATACAAATATAGTGTACATGCAGTGTTTTTGAATACATATATGCATATTTATAGGTACATATATGTGAAATATACACGTGTGTATTTGTGGACGGTTAGTTATACCGTTGGGATTAACTTTCTTTTTTTTGTTTTTACCTCTTGATTGTTATCAACCATGAAGTCATAGGAGCAGAGTTTGAACACCACCAGACTTCTGAGAAGTTCTAACGAGTCTTTGCTCCTGTAGGCCTCCTGCGTCAGGTCGAAGTTGACACGGATGTCATAAGTAGCCGTGGAGCTGTGGATGTCCCTGTCACCTCTCCCGGGCCGTCCCGCGCTGGGCGGCGTCGCTGCTTCACGTACACGGCTGCTGACATGTTCCCGGCACTGGGGGAGTGGGCTGAAGCGGAGTCTCCCGCTGAAGAGAATCCATTTACGGGGAACGCCCGCCCTTCGCCACACCAGAGTATAAGCAGCTCCGACGGGAAACATCCGCAACGAGATGGTGGCGGTGGAGGTAGACGTTAAAACCCACAGACCTTCAGTCCGTGCTGCTTTTACGAACACTTAGGAAATCAGCTTGTTGTCAACAAGTCAGGACAGGCGGTTATTGAGCATCATGGTGGTTGGTGGATTTCTGTGACGTATTAGCACAAACAAACTTAGGTAACACTCAAGGCTACACCCAGCACAGGTACACACCTCCCAGGGCCCGGTCGTCACTGAGGTACGGTACCGTCAGCTGCTGTCTCCCGAGAGAACCTAAAGCGCTCATCAGCTTTTACCTTGGAGGCGCGAAACTAGTTTCGACGGCAATGACACGAACCTGTTTCAACCAGTTGGTCAAGCTAGTAAATAAAAAAAGATGTCGAAAAATGTATTTGAATGTGTACAAAAGAGACAAAATATAACCTATTTGGTCGCATTTATCCGACGCCATAACTACTGTGATATAAAACATTTGACCGGGAAAGTTAGCTAGAGAGAAGGACGTGTTTTAATGCATTTCTAGCACCACCCTCAGGGCAGGTTTGAGTGTTACTTGGTAAATGTTGACCCAAAATACTTAAAGTATTATATTACTCCATTCCCCAGTTTTACGTTAAAAAATTACAATTGCTGACCAAACCGGTTTCTCTTTCTTTGACTTTTAATGTTAACTCTGTAAACATTACATTACAGCCACTTATGGCTCATTCTTCTACCTGTATCCACTATCCCTCCTCAGAACATCTCCAAATCATCTCAATCTATGTTTCTTACTCATGTAACTCTGTTATAAAACTAAAATCATTAATAGAGTCTGTTAAATCTAAAGACTCCACTTCACCCCAGAGTGAAAACAGACCGTGTTCTAGTTGAACCAATCCTAACCCAGCGTCACCTTTTCTTTTCCACCAGAAGGGGGAGCCATTGCTTCATATGGAGTTTTACCTCCACCGCCACCGGCCACTTAAACCTCACATATCTATCCCTTCTAAATCAGAACTCAAATAAAGTTCGATCCGAGTTCCATCAGAGTCAGATTAGTGATGTCACCAAACCCTAATTCTGGATTCTCTCTTATTATCTTAAAAAACGATTCTGAGATGGAAGTTTCATTTCATTAACCATCATTTCTTTTATTTGAAGAAAAATGAAACAAAAAACCCACAAAGTTAAGGCTACGACATCGTAAACCCGCGCGGGTGACGCGGTCGCTGCAGTTGCGCACATGCGTATGTAAATGAGTGGCGCACACATGGCGCACGGAGCCAAAGATAGAGTAACAAATCAGGAATTTCCCTCCTGCCACTCCTGAGAGAGCAGAGAGCAGACAAGTCAACGCGGTCCACCGAAGACTTCTCCTCCGATTTTAGAACTTTTTTCCCCAAAAAACGTTCCAGTGCAGGATTACCCTCCGTTTCCGGATTACGGATGCGCATTTGGGGCGAAATGATGAGTTTGGACGCAACTTTGCATCATGTCCCCTGTTTAGAAACTTTCTGACGGAATAAATGGCGCAGTGCAGGAGAGCAGCACGGATGAAGAGTACCGTTGTGTCGGATGGGATTTGTTTTTAGTTTTTCTGCCTCTGGACTCTGGTGAAAACAACTGGAAAATCCGTGCTCGTTTCTAGTAAAAACATCTGGATTACAAAGTGGGAGCTTTGTGGTGGAGTGGAAACGGCGTGTAGAAGGATGCTGCCGCCTCTACAATGGAAGTGAAGAACTCTTTAGCTTTCTTTGCGGTGACTTGTCTCTTATTTTGCGCCACTTTCAGCCAAGAACTCAACCCCAAAGGCAGGAATGTGTGCAAAGTACCGGGGTAAGGAACACTGCACACACATTTACAAAGAAATATATATATTTACCAACTGTGACAAATGTAAACATATCCAGGTAAAAAGTTGTTTTTACATTGAAGTATGACCTAAAATGCACCAAATATACAAATATTATCTTCCAAGTTGTTTTTTTTTTTCTTTAATTAGTCCGTGAACAAAATAGTTCTTGGCATCAGTACCCTCTCCAAGTAACGGTACTGACTTTAAAAACTTTACCCAAACTTTTTACTTTGTTTTTGCTTTAACTCGGATCGACTTCTACCAACGTGCATCAGTTACGTGTTTTACTTTGACCTATTTTCTGTATAATATGTTCTTTGTATGGCGTGCACACAGGAGGAGGAGGAGGAGCCCATTAAAAAGCAGCCACACAGATGTGTACATCTGGAGCGACTGTATTTTTTCCGTCTGTAGGGGGCGCGCTAGTAGGCCTTAACGGGTTTCGTGGCACCATTTGGTGACACTGGGATTGTGAAGACATTTGAAGGGGTGTCCGTGTTCATACTCTGGGTTAGGATGCGAATGTAACAGTGTGAAGGTAGAGGAAAGTGAACTCCAAAAAATCCAGGGGGCGTTGATGAGTTGTCATCGATGAGATAACATCTGTTGTGATTACATTTTTGTATTTATATGATATATTTACTGATAGTAGGTTCTGAGGACGTCATGTTAAAAAAGAAACTCACTTTCTGAATGGACTCTAGGAATATGGCCGACACTGCGGGTGTCGTAGAACTGGTAAGAAAGAAAAACAAAACCAAGTCCACAATTGCCCCCTGTGAGTCCAAGAGTGTGACTCAGATATGAAGCAGCAGTAGGACAGAAGAGAAGAAGGGGTAAAAACTGGTCTCTACTGCTGAAACAAAATCTTTATGTGAAAAAAATAAAATGAAAAGTGCGCAAAAATGACAGTTTAAAGAGATTTTTGTAACAAAAAAAGCAACTGTCATCTTACCTTTAATAGTTAAGTGTAAATCCTGCTTCTTTAGCAAGTAAGGTACTGTATATATATATATTTATATATGTAAATAGATATATATATATTCATGTATATATTTATTTATCTTTAACGGTATATTTCTTTGCATATATTTATATATGCATGCATATTTGGGTACATATATACTGTACAAGGTTTCTCTTTATTTATGTACTGGCATATATGGAAACGTATATTTATGTTTATACATACAGTATATGCACATATACATATCTAGATATATGTATGTGTTCTTATGTGTTTAAATATAGGTACGTACAAACATATACATGCATGCATACATAAGTACATATATTTAAAAATGTATACATACATACATCCATGTTCACATACATACGTATATATTTATATACGTATGCATGCATATATGTTTAATTATAGGTATGTATGTATGTATGTATTTATATAACAATATACAGTATGTATATATATATATATATTTGCATATATTTATATATGCATGCATGTTTGGGTACATATGTTTATATCTTTATGAATATATAAACATATACATATGTAGATATTTGTACTTGTACTAATGTGTTTAAATATAGTAATGTACATATTTACATACATGCATTTATACAGAACATATACATACATTTTCACATATGTGTACATATATTTATGTAATTATATATGTATATATAGACACAGGCATATATGTGTAAACATAGGTATCTATGTATCTTCACACATATATAAACATATATATATAAATATATATGGACTGCCCTTCAGAACAGACAAGACCAGATTTTAAGCATTTTTCTTCCATCTAACCGGAACTGAACAACTTGGAGAACCTCAGAACACGGGGGTCACTGCTGATCCACAAACCTGACAGTGACATTTAGTCGGTGAATTATTCAGAGACTGGTGATAAGTGAAAGCCCACGGAGGTTAATCCTTCCATCGTCAACCTCATGCATATATTGGAATAAAAAGAAAGTCCTCAGAACAACAGTAAATATCAGGATGTAACCTTGGCTCTTCAGACTCTCTTTGTAATGTTGACATGTTTCAGGGGCCCCCACCGGGGTCATGGGGGCTGGAGGAAGAGAAGATACACCTGTCTTTGTCTGACAGGCCCAAACTCTGAGTGAATATTTATTTTACAAATATTTACTTCCTCCTGCATCCATCTCAAAAGGCTGAGTTGCAGTTTTAAGAGGAAGGACCCTGTAGGGGGGGCCGTTAGAGTCAGATGTAAATGAAAATTATCCCAGCATGTGTTAGACACATGCGTCATCCATGGTTCTCTGCACACGTCTGGACTATTTGGCCTTCACCACATCAATGAGACCTTGGAGATGAAGGGATGGGACGGGGCCGGGTGTGGAAGTTGCCGCTGTGATGATGTTTGTTTTCGACTGTGTTTTATTTCGGGGTTCATTATCCCTCCCCCACCTCTCATTTTGGATCTCATAAAAACTCTTTCAGGTCACCGGGACTGGCGTGCTGCGGCGGATGGGGCCAGCTAGGAGACGAATGCCTGACGCGTACGTTCACCTCCATAAGTCCAACTACGTCACGATCTCTACCACAGACGATGTAAATCTGCGATCTGCTCTTATTCCCCCCAGCTCTCTGTGAAGGCAACTTCACTTGCAAGGAAAATGAGGTGTGTGTCAGGCCAAATGAATGCCGCTGCCGTCATGGGTACTTTGGAGCAACCTGTGACACCAGTAAGGAATTTGTTTTTTAACTCTAAATCCACAATTATATCTTATGTCCTTTTTACTTTGGTGTTAAAAGCTGTGGTTACCGCCCTAAATACCAGTTTCACAGCAGTATTTACTGAGGCTGATGGTGTTGGCTGATGTCAGGAGCATGGCATTGTTGTTCTGTCAGTACCCAGCTCCAGATCTGGGATCTGTTTCCTCTCGACGTCAACAGAGTTATTTTTATCCACTTAACCACCATTTAAACTCTACTCGAAGCAGCAGAAACTTATTTATGAACTAGTTTTGATAAAGTTGTTGATTATATATTACCTGTTGTTCCATAGCAACCCCTGCAATTAATACTCATTCTCACCAATGGTCAATTAATCACTCATTGGTCAAAGTGGGAGATTAATAACTTTATATTTTTAATTTCTTTGAGTATAAGTCAATATCACTAGATCGTTCTGCAACCCTTCTTGGACCATGTTTTTTGTGATTCAGAACACACACTTTTATTAAAATATTAAGGAATGTTGATTTATCTTATTTATGCCATTGGTTTGATTAATCCAGGCATGGGCAAACTAAGGCCCGGGGGCCAGAGGCTGCCCGTTGAGCTGTAGATGGCAGTAGATGATGCCATAAAAGGTATTAGAAATGTCGGATTTTATGTTTCAAATATGACTTTTGCACGCCTTTTATCTTAGTTCAAATGAATAATCCATCTTTCGTCTCTTGATTCGGCCCCCGTGTCCAATTTTAGGACAAATTGTGGCCCGTGAGTCAAAAAATTTGCCCACGCCTGGATTAATCACATTTAAGACTTTAGGCTTCATTAATCTAGTCTACTAACCTAGTGATAATACTAACAGAGAGACACTGTACAGTTAAAGGACTCCAGAACCACAAGTTTCAGACCCCAGGTCTACCCAAAAAGGGGTTTAGTTGTCAGCAACTGGACTTTAACTTGGAGTTGAAAGACGTTTCAGTCCTCATCTGAGGAACTTCATCAGTTTCTGGTTGATGTAAGAGGGATATCTAGTAGTTCTACTCCTCTAGACCACTCCCTTGATGGGCCTGAACCCCCAGTAGTCCCTAGTGGGACTAGTGGGACCACTATCCACATTTGTGGGAATCAATACTTTTGTGATTAATTTCTGTTTTTGAAACTGATTAAAATGTGTACGGTCCTTGATTAGTCTTAAGTTTTCCTGTTTCCTTTCTACAGAGTGTCCCGGACAGTTCTGGGGTCCCGACTGTAAAGGAAAATGTCTTTGTCACCCTAACGGCCAGTGCGATGACTTGACCGGCCAGTGTACCTGCAACCACAACCGTTGGGGCCCAAACTGTGAGAACGCATGCATGTGCCAAAAAGGCCAGTGTGACCAGGAGACGGGCAGATGCACGTGCCACCCCGGCGTCTGGGGTCCTCAGTGTAACAACAAGTGCTACTGCAGCGTGAACTCCGTCTGCGACCCAATGACGGGCCGCTGCCAGTGCCGCTCTGGGTGGATGGGCAGAAACTGTGCCGCGCAGTGCAACTGTAACAACTCGCCATGTGAGCAGTTCAGTGGTCGATGCCAGTGTCTAGAGATGCTGTGGGGCCAACGGTGCGAGCGCTACTGCCAGTGTTACCACGGTAAATGCAACCAAGCTGACGGTTCCTGTAAGTGCACTCCTGGCTACCGAGGGAAGTTCTGCAGGGAACCGTGTCCGGCTGGATTCTACGGACAGAACTGCAAATACAGGTAGGGCTTTAATCATCTTTATGGAGTTAGTTTTAAATAAATATAAGATAGAGTTGAGGTCACAGACAGTGTAGATTAGGCCTAACCATGTATCTGTCTGTCTCTCTTTCTATCTGTCTGCCTATCTATGTATCTGTTTGTCCATCTGTCTATCTATTTATATGTCCATCTGTCTGATAGCCTTTCTGTCTGTCTGTCTGCCTATCTATCTCTCCATCTGTCTTTCTATTTATTGATTTGTTCTATAACAGGGGTCTCAAACTCGCAGCCCGTGGTCCATTTGCGGCACGTGACACTACATTTTACGGCCCCCACCTTGATGTGAAAGTTGAATAAACTCAAAAAAGTTGAGGGCCACCACCCACACTTATCAGTTCACGGAAGGGCTGCGTCAACTTTCAGTTGTAAATATTTAATAAAAAAATCAGTTTCCCATAGATTCTGTGTAATACAACACTGGACCAGAAGGAGTCTGTGGATCGGAGTTATGATAACTTTAGTATTTACCATAAATTGTGGAGAACAAATCTATAAAATATATATTCAACCTTTACATCAACGTGGGGGCCGCAAAATATCATTCCACCAGCCACAAATGAGCCACGACCCACGAGTTTGAGACCTAGGACTATTGCTACGACTTACAACCACTCAAACTGACATGTCAGTCTGGGACTAAACCTAGACCCCTCTAGTTAGTGTCCTCGAGTCTTAGTGTAAGACTGCTGGACCCTCATGGTCTGGGAAAGTGTTCTCACACGGTTTATCTCAAACCTAGATGGAACAGAATGTTGTTTATCTCCATGTTTAAATGTCCATTAGTGGAACAATTGCAAAAACATTCAGATACAGATGTCTTTCATCAGGTTAAATTGTTTCACCACATTGCGATAAGGAACAGGGCATTTCTTTGTGCAAACAAGACAAATGAGAAACACTTGGTTTGTGTTTGCTATGCCTGACCACAGATGTGGACACTGTAAGGGACAGCAGCCTTGTAAAGTCACAGAGGGACGCTGCATCACCTGCGACCGAGGCTGGAACGGGACACGGTGTGATCAGCTTTGCTCCAAGGGCTTTTTTGGTGAAAACTGTCAGGAAGTTTGTCCCGCCTGTAAGGATGGTCACCACTGTGACCCCATTCACGGGAAGTGTTCACAGTGCAACCCTGGCTGGATTGGGGACAGGTAGGACATTGATATGTTGAATATGTCGGTGTCAGATCGGATTTTTACCTTTTACGATATGCCCACTGCAGGCCGGTCGGACAAACACAATAGAGTCTTTATGCTTTTATCAGAAGTAGTTTATTCAATGTATATTGCTAAGAATCAAACCTTGCAACTATCGAACCTGATTCTACAGATTTCGTATGCAGTTTTGACCAATGCCTGAACATAAGGAATGCGTTATAATCCCAAGGAACATTCAATCTTGTTGTCTGGCATCTCGTACAATATCACAAAACGTAACTCAACTTATGTTTCTGCACTAAAATAAACTAAAAATCACATTTTTGTGTATAATACATAAATAAGGACGCTTTTTTTCTGTGAAACGTTTAGTAATCCAAGTACATTACCTAGGAGACACCATCAGGAACCATGCATCATTGGACAGTTTTAAGTAGGAATGCTTTTCCTATTGGTCCAAATAGGAGCTTATAACTAAATGATTACGAACTGGCAGCCCTTTAATCAAATGTGATCGACCACAAATCAGTTTTGTGGTATTTATTTCATTTGTTGGAGTATCTAGACACTTCTGGCTCCCTAACAAATATAGTTGTTGACGTTTGTTTCAGAGTTCTGGTACTTAGAATAGAAGACGTAGCTCATGCGAAACCCACTTTTTGTTAAAAACTGCGATCGCAATATTCTTTGTACGTTTCATAGGTGTGAGGTTCGCTGCCCCAACGGCACTTACGGCGAGAATTGTGAGAACAACTGCAGTCACTGTTACAATGGCATCTGTCACGTGGTCACCGGAGAGTGCCTGTGTGACCCAGGCTTCTACGGCACCTAGTAAGTAACCTGATAAACTACCCATGTTTGGTATGTGATGATGGTCACAGGTGTTCATCTTTCATGACCTAAATGTTACATTTGCTAACAATGTGTTGCATATACTGTAATAAGCAGTAAAACTTTGATCCTGGGTCTTTAGTTTCACATGTCTGTCACTGGGACTCGCTCTAAACTACTGTGTTTTTGTGTCTTCTCTGTCTTTAAGCTGCAACATGACCTGTCAGCCGGGCCAGTACGGAGTGAACTGCAATCAAACCTGCCGCTGCCACGACAAGCACTGTGATCCCGTGTCTGGACTCTGCTATCTTCGTAAGACAATATTTTTAGTGAAGAGCCACCGCATGCTTTGTGGTCTTGATGTTTTCAAGGGTTCTTTGAAGACCAAACAGATCTGGCCGACAGAGGCATCGTGTAATTGCTCTAACCATTGAAAAAGTGTTTGTCCTAAAAACAAGACGCCACTTACACTGTTTGTCCAAAGCACTAAAAATGGCAATGAGTCGTAGCAACAAATGTTGTCGTTTTTTTAGTTTTTCCACATCAGTGCTGTGGGAAGTGTTGTCAAAGTTGTGGGAAAGTAAAAAGCAAAATAGACTTGATTGTGTTTCAGATCAGAGTACTGTACTTTTAATGGTGGCGTTACATTTTTTTTTTCCTGATGGATTAAAGATTGAGAGAGAAGGAGAAAAAGAAGGAAATGAAAATGACAGGGAGGGAAAATGTAAAAAAGAAAGAAAAAAAACCTGGAAAGAGCCGCGTTGGAACACAATGACTGAAGGCAGCAGGGCTGGGAAAGCAGACCAGACATTTGTGGAGGATGTAGAAATTGTAGGAATAAACTGGACATGATGAGCAGGTCAACACATGTGTTTAAGTCCAGCTACATCATAGATCAAACTGACCAACTGTCCAGTAGACATGGGTCTGAAGGGACTTCAGGAATTGGCGACATTTATCACCATTCCGCATGATTTTAAAAGACCTTAGAACGTAATGTATACCGGAGTTTCCCAACCTTTTTGCGCCGGTCGGACCGGTCGTTAAGTTGCAGCAGATAAACACACCTCATTAAAAGTAAATTTACGGTGTTCTAAAATATTTTCCTACCTATAAAATCTTCCTACCCGAATTAACAAAGGTTTCTCAAGTGCACACAGCCTATAATTTTCTGCTACCAGACCGGTATAAAAAGTTAGAATCTTGTATCAACGACTCTGTGTCATTTTGAGTTTATTGTTGTTGTCTTCACTGAGAAAAACCATTGAAGTAAACCATTTGATTTTAGAAACAGCTTTTAACCTGCAACTGCTTTGTGAAACATCACCTCAGCTTAAGGAAAGTTAAATGGTGCCATGGTGTCAATATCTTCAGCACAAATCCATTTTATCCTTTCATCTTCATCGGCGTTTTTGTCAATTTTTTGCAGAGCAGAACTCAAACTCTCCCCTGTATTCCTACCCAGCCCTACGGTGACGGCTGTGTAGTAATGAGGCGCAGAGAGGAGGAAGTTGCTCGCAGGAAATCAGTAATGGAGGTGTAAGTGCGCTTGTGCCATGTGGGAAATGAGATTGATAACTGTGTACCTGAGGTACAGTAGGTTTAAGGCTTTGAAGCCTCATTTCCTCAGACACGCCTCATATCACAGCGCTTTCCTTCTTGGAGCCAACATCGTATGAATACAATTACAGAATGTCTGCCACCTGCTGGTACTCAGTCACCTGAATGTTGCTCGGTAAATGTTGCTTTGAGCAAAAAATCCACGTTAGTTCAGTGCCTAGTTCTGGGCCATGAATCATTTAGCACCGGAAGAAAAAGTCACTCAAAATGGATTTTCTTGTTGTCCATAATTTCTGGACTATAAGTCGCAACTTTTGTCACACAATTTCAACCCTGCGTCTTATGCAGAGATGAGGCTAATGTACACATTTTTTATAACTGCCCGAGCAGAAAAGGTAAGAGTGAGACAGGTGGTGTTGAGGAAGACGCAAGTCACAACCTCCAATAAACACCATAGAAGAAGAAGTTAATGTACGGTAACGTGCTTTGTCAAGAATAAAATTAGCATAAACTGACCCTCATTGTGGAAATTGCAAAAAGAATGTGGCACATGCGGCTTATGGTCAGGTGCGGCTTATTTATGTACAAAATGTTTTTTCCTTTAAAAAATGTATTGGGCGCGGAAATTACAGTAATTGGTTAAAAAAATTGTGAATTTGAGCTTCACAAATAAATTGACCGTGATGTTTTAACCCCTTGTTCTCCAGAGCCCAACCAGAGGATGGGAGTGATTGCAGCTGGAACCCTGGTCTCTTTCTTACTGATCGTCCTTCTGTCCCTGTTGTTCTGCTGCTGCCTGTGTCGAAACAAGGACGACCACAAGTCAGTAACTCACGTCACTCCTCTGGTCCAGAATCTGATCTGTGATGGAGGCTCATTGATTTTTAGAAATCTCAAGAAATTTAATCAAAACCTTTAATGAAAATTTTTTTTTGTCAATTTTAACACCTTGTTTCACTAAAAGTCTATTTGTTTTGGACAAAAATAATGTAAGTAACAAATAAAAACCCATAAGAGTTTGATTGAAGAGAGGATTTCTAGACATTTCTCATAGTTTTCTTAAAAGTAACTAAAATCAATTAAGTTCTTCTTCAAGCTATGGTTTCCAAACATTTTATGAAGTCAGTGCAGCAGGGTTTTTTAACCTGATGAATTAAAAATAGTTTTTATTACACAGCATTGAACAATATTAGTAAAGTACAGTTACATTAAACTAAAGTGAAATGTATTTTTAAGGAAATTGGGTTTTTGATGTGGTTCCCCAGTCAAATATACTGTATATATATAGTGTATATATATATAAACATATATTATGGGTGTGACGATTCACTCACATAACGATCCGATTCATATCTCGATTCACACGCTTCGATCCGAATCAGGAACGATTCATAAAAAAATATTAAACGATCGACCCAGTTCGATACGATTCGGTTCAGTTCAATCTAAACCGATCCAAAACGATTAATTTGCACACCCCTAATATATATAGCGTATATTAGGGGTGTCACGATTCACTCACATGACGATCCGATTCATATCTCGATTCACAGGCTACGATCCGATTCAGGAACAATTCATATAAAATATCAAACGGTCGATCCGATTTGGCTCAATTCGATCCTAACCGATCAAAAACATTTAATTTGCACAACCCTAATATATATACATTTATATATATACATTTATATATGTACAGATAGATAGATAAATATACTGTATTTCTCAGACATTTTTTTAGCATATATGGGCAGCAAGCGAGCCCAGTGCTGAGGCAGCGAGCCAGGGTTAATGAGCCTCCTTTGAAGGATTCATTTGGATTTCCATGGCATCATCCCTTTTTCGGTCCTAACCAAGATAACTCTACCAACAGCAAAAAAGCCAAGCGGATCCTGTGTGGACGATTTAGCCGAATCAGCACAAAACTTCCCCGTATTCCACTGAGACGACAGAAACTGCCAAAAGTAGTTGGTAAGCCCCTGAATTCCTTCTCATGTCCCACCGCAGCGCTGCCGGAAGCAGCTTTACTTTTTTATGTAATCTGTTTCTCCTGCGCTTGTGCAACACCGTCTGCCGGAGCTGCAGCTCCGAGCGGGTCGGTTCCAAGCTTCACAGACGCCACGACAGCTCGCTGGAGATGTCAGGGAATCTGAAAACATAAACTTGGTTGTCTCCAGGTGGTTGCAGCAGAGACTGTGGAGCTGATGAGTGGTGATCAGAGCGAGCTGTGGATGATGAATATGGTTGAAGAGTGTGTGGTGGCTGCCAGGCCAGTGTGGGGTTTCATTTGAAAGGAATGCACTGGTTTTAAAGCCCCTTATTATTCTTGGCACCCTCAGACTCCATGTGTTCATATTATTACAACCCTAAACTGGAGATTATTTTCTCTTCTTCCATTTTCTTTGCTCGTTTCCATCCTGGTTTCTGTGTGTGTTATAAAAAGAAGGGTCGCCGTTGTCGGGGGGTGGCGAGTGACGAGCTATCAAAGGCAGCACTGTTTGGGCCCGGGCTGCAGCCGAGCTGTTCCATGTGGAGAACTCGTGCTGTGTGACAGATCTGTCTGTGACCTGGCTGCTGGTGTTTTTTCTTAGTAGACCGAGAAAATATATATATTTTTTAGGTCATTTTCTAACGTTTTAAGCTGCAGTTACTGAGTTTCCTTTCAGGGTTAATGTTCTTGTGGGCCATTTGTACTGACTTAATTTTGTTGGTCAGTTTTTTGGTCCAATTTGTGACAGTTTGTTCAGTTGAAGGACAAATGTGAAATACTTTTCTCCCTCACCAGAACACAGTCTATTTTTTCATCCAGCCCTTGAAAATTTAGCTATACATACAAACGTTTTGGCTTAAGAACTTTGATATTGAGATAAATGCATTTCCAAAGGTAGATTTGTTTACCCAGAGGAGATTGTTCACAGTATTACTATTGGCTGATACAATCCGTACTTAGCTTTCTATTGGCTAATCACTCTGGTTCAGCATCTCTCGTCCTCATCCTCCTTGTCTGTCGTCCACTCTATCATCCATAATATTTCTGTAATCTGTCTTATATTTCCATTCTCTAACTCTACTGTCATATAATTGTATGTGTGTGTGAAAGGGAGTACGAAAAACGGAAATAACATCTTGCCTCTAATTTGCAATTTTTCCAGTCTCGCAGTGGCCATCTTAGAAGGCGACTACCATGATAGAAGAAACAAGATTACGTTATATGTAACTCAGTTGTTACAACATAATTAACTATATGTGTATATGTGCAGAACCCTTAGTATCTCTACAGAGCAAACATATTTTGCTGCAAACTAAAATCTTAAATTTTATTTTAAGGGTTTCTTAAAAAACACAGTATTTTACACTAACAGTAACTGCAAGATATATTTGTATGAATCAGAATTTGTACAAAACTCTTCCCTCCAACACATCACGTCCTCCTCTCCTCTGTTGTTTCACTCTTATTTATATATTTCCCCTTTTTGTCGTCTGTGTTTTGCTGTTTACCTCCCAAAAAAAGTCAGGTTTGTTTAGAAAGTCCAAATCCAACCACTGCTTCCCACTCCTGCACACATACATTCCACAGGAGGCCCGATGGGGCTGGAAACAGGAAGTGGTCAAATTTACCCCTGCCTGTGTCAGAACTGTGATTTATCCACACAGGGGTCAGCAGCAACAGATGTGGCAGAGACCGAAAAAAAAAAAAAAGAACGGTCAGGCTGAATTAAAAGAAAAAGGAAAGATGTGATTTTCACAGTTTCTGTTTCCAGTAGCTTGAACAGAAACATCCACCGACACATGACGGTACGTCTGGTAAACCTCTCTCTTACATCCACTAGGATCAAATTCCTGCCTCTGTCCAAGGCCTTGGACCATCAAACACCTGCTTTTCTCATCTGGATTTTTTTTCCCGTGAAAAAAAAAAAAAGTCTTACTGGCTCCGCAAATATGTTTGCAGTAACAGGCCTGGTTTCACATCATTGCATTTGAGGAAAGAAGAACCTCTGACAGTTGTTGAGACATAAAATAAGTCAGTACTTATAAAACATAATAGAAATATAGGTGCAGTCTATAGTCTGAAAAAAAGAGAGAGAAATAGAAATGTTGGAGCAGTTGGCCTAGTGGTTAAGGCAGACCTGGGCAAACTAAGGCCCGGGGGCCGGGTGTGGCCCGTTTGGTGTTATAATCCGGCCCGCCAGACTTGACCAAATTATACTTTTGATTTATATTATCATTATCTTTCTACCTTTTCTCAGCAAAGCCAGCATTTCCCAAATAGATAGTCTAAAGAGGCATAAAGTATTCCGCCTTTATTTAATACTTATACTCATCATTTATCTTAGTTCATGGAAATACTCAGTCTTTCTGATCCTGACCTGGCCCGTTTTTGTACCACCTTTGGCCCGCGAGTCAAAAATAATTGCCCAGGCCTGGGTTAAAGAAACAGACTTGGATCCGCAAGGTCCCTGGTTCGATTCCCCTACCGCCAGATTACCGCTTAGGTGATCTTAGCATGGTATCGACCCCACACACTGCTACATGGCTAGCTGCCCCCTGCTCACTACAGTGGTGGGTAATACGCAGAGGAAAAAAAAATTCCAAAAAATCTTGGGATGAACAATATCATCCTCCTCCTCTTATATAAACAGATAGTAATATATATATATATATATATATGTGAGTGTAAATATATAGGCATATGTACATGTGTATATAGAAACATATGTGGAAATATATATGAAAATATCAAACAGTTGATACCCCCACCATAGTCTCCTTACTCAGTCCCCAGATTTCCACAGCTGGACTCAACCCTCCAGCCTTATTGCAGCCTGGTTCTCTAACCTCGAGACTTCCTCTGCCCCGGGGTCTGTAAGTGCCTCGCCACCCGGCCCCACCCCCACCCAGCAAAATGTGGCGGTGGACCTCTGCAGCTGCGCTGCGTCAATAATGCCCTGTTGTGCAGTACAGAGGGATCACAGCGGCGTTCTGTCTGCAGAGCAATCTGCTGTGCTAGACCCACAGGCAGGAGGGAGTAGTTCTCAAGGACGCCAGTTGTTCCCGGCTTCATGCAGCAATGTTGCAAAATGCCCATGTGTTGGATTGTTGACTAACTTAACTCCACGTCCTGACGTCGGTCAGACGCTGCGCATTCCTGCGTGCTGCAGAACAGCAAACCAAACACAGCCGCAGATAAATCGTTGCAGCAATTTTATATTGACGCTCTGTGTGACAATGCATCAACCACAGTTATATAAACAGCTTTCCATTTACAGTTGAGTCAAGGCAGTTGTGATGATTAATGGTGGTTAAGGCTGTAGGAGGGTGTGGGGGGGCACTATTATATCATTATGTATGTTATTATATATTTGTTATATTTTTTGGCTTGGTAGCCACTATTCAAATGGCCCAGCCACATAACATAAACTTGAATATATATTTAACAATAAAGTATAAAACCATATAAAATATTAAGTTTGTAATATATATTACTTAATGTTTACTAATATTCAGTAAGTAATACATATATTTTATCAGTTACAATTACTTTTTTAAAAGTTTTTAAGTAATATATATTTTACAATAAAGCATAAAACCATTTATAACATTACGTTTGTAATATATATATACATGTATCTTAATATTAAGTATATTACAGTAACTTTTTAAGTGTATATATATTTATACACGTGTGTGTATTTACACTCACATAGCTCACCTACTACTTAAAATATACAACATATATTTAGTGCCTACATATATGTTTATAATTTATTCATGTATGTATCTATATATTTATCTAAACATACATGTATATATGTGTTTGTATACATATATACAGGAAATATATTGAGTCAGAAATGCTTTATTTGTATGTATTGAGCACCTCTATTTTAACGATGACATATATAAGGGGATTGTTGAGGTTTTATCTGTTTTCTCTTTTGCACCTACCAGGCTAACATCTTTCTAAAAACAACAATTCTGTTAAATTTCATCGAGGCCTTGGACTAGTTGTTGTCCAAAAATGCATTGCACATGGGACATGTGGCAGACTTATGTGTAAACCACCAAACAATGCTGGATGAGAAGTGGAGTCATTGAAAAAGCTGTGAAGCAACATTTAACACTGGCTTCATAACAGACGTCTGGTTTGACAGTGAGCCTGTCTCTCTTGTAAAACAACTCACTGAGCATGCTCCAAAAAACCCTAAAAGGGAGCCTCGTAAAAAAAAAAAAAATAAATTCCCAGCTTTTACTTTTTGTTGAGATCAGCTGAAAAAAAACACTGGTCATCTGCTGATGGTAAATATTTCACAGGTCCAGATGTTCTTGATTATTTAAGATATATTTATATCATCTGGAAATTTACTGAGGTTACGGAAAGAAAAAAACAACAACATTGTTTCTGAAACATCTTTTCAGTATTAGCCTTGACGAGCTGATGAACTCCAGTCCGTTCGTGGCCAAGGCCGCGCCACACTTAGAGGATCGCTGGCTTGGAAAGTTTATCTGAGGTCTAAACAAAAGGGATAGAACCATGTGTCATCAGGCACACAGAAGCATCTGATGTGGTCGGTCAGTACGAGGTGACGCCCAGCAGAGCCCGGGCCAGAACTGTTCATACCAGATGGGGGTGATAAACGGAGCATGTCCGCCAAAGTACACAGCTGTCCCGAGACTGAAGGGTCAGCAGAATTATGCTGTTGCTGAAGGACCGGAGGGGGAACCTTAGGAGAGGGGGGTCAGGGATAGACAATCGTACAGACAGATGATGAAAATTTGTGGTATTTTGTGAAATAGATTTCTGAAGATCAACGCAGTGGCTATCCATGTTTCGTATATTCAGGCAAACCTTGGCTTTTCAGTCAGGGACTTCCTTGGTGTGACAGGGTGTTTTCTTTTGCTAGTGATTCCAACTACATGTATAGTTGGCCTTCTTCTCGTAGTGTTTCGTCTTTAGACTAACCAATGATAAATCAGCTACAGGTTTAAATGTTTAAACATCAGTCTTGTTGTCTAGACCAGGGGTGCTCAAACTTTTGTGTCTCGTGAGCTACTTTTCAAATGACCAAGCTGGAGTGATCCACCTAGATTGAAAACTGACCCAATACCTATATAACTCTTACTTTAGCCCAGTGATTAGCATCTTGAAATACGTATACATTTCTAGTTTTGTTATGTTATTGCTTAAGAGCTACCAATACTCCTTTGGAGATCTACGGGTAGAACAGTGGTGGCCACTAGGTACATAGGGGATCTACCAGTAGATCTCCAAAGGAGTGCTGGTAGATTCTGAGCAATAACATAAAAAATCACTCAATGCCGATCACTGGGCTGAAGTGAGAATCATAAAGGCATTGAGTCCGACAGTGTAACATATATATTATATGTTAATGTAGAGAGTGAGATATCCAGTTTATATGAGTTTTTCAATCTAGGTCAGTGGTTCTTAACCTGGGTTCGATCAAACCCTAGGGGTTCGGTGAGTCGGTCTCAGGGGTTTGGTGGAGCCTCTGCCACGGAGGTCAACACTCACCAACTCACCCTACTAAAGTGGGGTTTGGTGAATGCGCATATGAAATTGGTGTGGTTCGGTAGCTCCAACAAGACAAAAAAGTTTGGGCAGCCCTGGTCTAGTTCAGTTGTGAGTTTGATTCTTGACAGATTGTTGATCTTGTAACATGGTACAATACCCTGCAGCTAACCTTTGGGCTTTGCCATTTGTTTTTTTGCCCCCAGTAGCCCACCATGACCCAGAGAACACCTTTAACTGCAGCTTCATCGAGCCCCCCTCGGTGGCCGAGCAGCCCTCCCCTTCCTCCTGGTCGTCCCAGGAGTCCTTCTCTTCCTTTGAGAGCGGAGACGAGGGACCAGTGTACTGTCTGCCTCACGAAGGTGAGTCAACGCAAATGCAAATAAACAATTTAGTTATCGGAGAAAATACGCACAGGATCTGAAGATGATCGCAAGTCCGGACCAAATATAGCGCTGGACAAAATGGCATGTGATGACATCATCGTTGTTACTGCAGAGATAGTGTTTCCTGTATTATGTCAGTCTGAACACAGCAAGTATAAACGGGAAATGAAAATGCCGCGTCAAGCAAAAGTCTAAACACGGACTCACCCTCTTTGAGGTTTTTGGGGAAAACGCCCTCTTTATCAAGAGTTCATTGAGCTAAATCTGGCTATGGAGACTTTGACTCACTCTTTTGTGGGGAACAACAAGATGTATTTTATGTTCTTGACATTGCTCAAAAGCTTTTCTCAAGTACTTGTTGTTTTGATACTAATACGTGACGTTCTACGATCCACAGAATCTGTGAATGAAAGCAGAGAGAAACGCAGCCCCAGTCCAGCAACTGACCAGCCAGAAGCCCCCACTGATGAGGATGCAGGAGAGTATACCTCTCTGAAAGACACCAGTGTCACAAAGACGGATGCCAGTGAACAACCCTTGATCAAGTCCTCTGACAGCGAAGGCTCCACCACAGGCTCGGAGTCCGCAACCGCAGCTCTGTATGCTCGTATAGCGCGTCTCTCAAAGCAGTCCAAGGAGGACGACGGTAGTGGGAAGGACGGGGATGGAGGTCTTACGGTAGAAATCAAGCGCAATGGAAAACCACCACCTTCACCTGGAAAGCCTAAACCAAGGCCCCCTGACCCATCGACCAAGCCGAAAATTTCATGGATACATGGGAACACCCAAGGTTCTCCACAGTCGGAGCAACAGGGCGGCATAAAGTCTCTAGTGGTGCCAAAGGAGAAAAAGAGGAGCTCAAGTGATTGCTCAGCCAAGAGCGAGGAGCGGCACAAAATAAAAGAGAAGAATCGTGAACAGCAGAAGAAACAGGAGGAAAAGCAGGCAGAATCCAATGAATCTCCCAGAAAACATAAACCTCTGCGAGGTAAGAAGTCTGGGGATGAGCACAGCAGTCCCAGTCACATGGAGCACATAAACGGTGTTGTCCAGAACGCCTTGAAGATGATCAGTAGCTTTCATAGTTCCTCCTCCGAGAAGAAAAGCTCAAATGACATTCCAAAAGAGAACCCTAAGGAGCCACCCAAGAGCCCTAAGGTGATACACCCACATATGAACTCTGAAGCTGCCACCCTCTTAGCTGCTCAGCTAAAAGAGAAAACCCAGAGCATCAACCGGAATGAAGGAACAGGCCTTACCAAGACCAACGGCTTTTCAACACCAAAGGGAACTAGGGAGAAGCCAACACCTCCGCAAAAGACCAAGAGGAACCCATCGGGTGGACTAAACCAGCAGGGTTCCATCAAGCCCCTGTTGCCCACCACAAACAGCCTCCACAAGATGGTGATGCCCGTGAGCAGCGATCTAGGAACCCATGAAGCTAAGAGCCCGGAGAAGCAGGACTTGAACGGCTCGAAGTTTGGGGATCCGGCACAGGACATCACACCAAAGAAAACTCCAATAAAAAAGCCGCCCAGGAAGAAGGGCAAGGAGGGAACTTTGGAAACCCCTGACATTAAAACACCCCAGCAAAAAACAGCCATCATGCCACCACAAGTTGTGAAATAATTTCTCATGAAACCCAAACATTGAAGGATTTCAATTGAGCTTAGTTGGATATCTTGGAAAGTGAACCGTATCGACAAGGAATTGAAACCCTTTCTGGCGTTACTATGCTGTGACTTCAGGGCCAAAGAAGACAGAGAAGGGTTGTTGTTTTTTTTAATCTAAGGCCTTTTCATGACCTCTATACATCAGTGTATTTTACTTCAAGGATCTGTTTTTATATATAACTGTGTATCAAACTCACAACACAACCTGTGGCGAAACCAGACACAACTGTGAAAACAGTGGAACGTGGACGTTTTTCGTACTTTTTATCACTCTCCAAAAAAACAACAACTATATTTATATGTGGATTCGTTTTGAAGATTCTCAATTGTGATTTTACTTTGGAACAGTAGATACTCCACAGGTACTAAAAGGATTTTGATCCTACAAGGATTGTTATTAGTTTTTTTTTTATTTCAACTGACATTTTTTTCTATGCAGATGATTTTCCAAACATTTCCACTCATGAAACATACCTTCATTTCATATCTTCATAAATTCCTTATTGTCAACCTACTTGTGGTTATGACATAAACAGTCATTCAGCTTTTTAAGGAAATCTTGGCAAACATTTCCACTGTTTAAATAGCTTGGCAATGGTCCGTACTACGAAGCTATATCCTTAAAACCGAAGCTCTTACATTCAGGGATCCTCCATGAAGTACAAACCGTTTTTGATTTATTTAGTTTAACTCTGGCACTCGTTTCAAACATGCTGTTGGATGTTGTGCAGAAAAGACCATTTTAACTCCATCTACACGTTTGCTGACACCAAAATCACTAGAATATGCTCTTTCAGTATGTTTTACTCACTCATCTAAACCACTAAGCCAAAATTATAACCGATGTATCCCGTGTCCTCAATTAATGTCATGCTAATAAATCACACAACCTAAAAAAAAGTATTTAATTACAGCCAAATCAGCAGATCCTCTCTGCTGCAAACAAAATTGAGCCATGAACATCAGCGATGAAGAAGTATCTTCTTGTGCGCCTTAGTCAGGTCAGGTGACAACATTTTTGTTCACCTGAAAGGAAAATGTGGTTCATGATTACAGTATTTCATGGGAATGAAGATCAAACCTTATGCAGATGATACCACGTTGTTGCTTGTGCCTTTTCTAGTCTTTGGAGCAGGGATCTCAAACAAGTTGAGGGCCACCACCCACACTATCATTTCAGCGAAGAATAGCTTGGGAACTATAGGATTTACCATAAACTGTAGAGAACAAATCTATAAAATATGTAGGGTGGGGGCCGCAAAATATAGTTCCACGGGCCGCAAATGGCCCACGGGCCGCGGGTTTGAGACTGCCAGCTTGGAGAGTTTAAAGGTTTATCAAAATTATTGATCTCAGTATTTTGACTGTGGATTATAGACAAGTTGGGATCCTAAACGTTCATAGGTCGACGTCTAGCTCCAGTTTTACACACTTTTTTACAAAGTTTTTACAAATTTTTATCTCCATGAAATACTGTATGTTGTCTTCAGCTTGTCTCTTTCATTTTCCCAATACAATGGCTGCCCTGTTACATTAAGCTAGTAAATCAATGCTGCAGTGCTTTAAATCTCAGTATTAATCATGGACCATCAATCATCAGGACTAACTGGTACTGTGTCGCCATCGGTGACAGGTCCCTTATCTGTGTGTTACTTTAATTTTCCGTGTTTGTCTCGTTGTTGTCCTTTTTCCGTCTTGATAACTTGATGAACTTCAATGCTAAGCTATTTCGCAGCTAGCACTTGCTACATTAGCTGTTAGCGTGGACCATGCAGGAAGATGAACCCAAAGTCGCAACTAATTTGAATGACTTCTTTTTTGTGTTTTTATCGAGGTACACACAACTTTTTTTTCCCCACTTTTCTACATGTATACATTGTGTACTTATTATTATCCTTGTAAGCTGTGCTTATATGACTCTGTTTCTATGTTGATGATGAACTGGCTTTCATGTTGTACTTGCCTTTTTTTTCGGTTGGGTTCTGTAACGAGCCCGGAGTATGAGTACGCCCCCTTCTGACCCTCTTCCGTCCCCAACTCTCTGTAAAGTTTACAGCGGCTTTGTAATTATCATCTGTCGATGTGTATTGAAACATTTACTTCATGACACAGTGTGTAATTACATGGCGTTAGCGGCTGCGCAGTGTCTTGACCCGTTTCCTTCAGACGTTTTCATTTGCATGACATTAGAAAAAAAGAAGAAAGGATTGTAAAATACTACGACAATACTTCGACACCTCCGTCCGAGTCTTTACCTACGCAGTACGTAATACCATAGCATTGAGTAGTTACAGTGTGATGTGTCAAGCACTTTTATCTGACTGACTCGTGCCTGTTGTTAAAGGCTTTCAGTGCTTTTTTTTTTTTATCCGTCCTTAAAAGTGACAAATCAAACTGTATGGTATTTTGGATTTTTTTTGTGATTTCATGTTGGCATCTTGAGTTTTTTTTTGGAATAAAAAAGCAATACATGTAATTTTTTGTCAAATGTGACCTTAACATTAATAGACACAATGTTGATTCCTGTTGGTTCATCTCTCACCTCTTTGTTTGTCTTGTGTTTCGTCAGTTCAAGGAGAAAGGTAAGAGCAGATACCTACAGTTCTAGAGCGTGATTTCTCTGCTTTACTCCATCTTAACGTTGTCTTTATTGTTTTTAGCTCTGGGGTTCTGAGCTCAGGTGCCAGGCAGGAGTCCAGCAGCTTCTGAAAGACGTTGGAGAAACCTGGGGACTTTTGATTTTGTTTGTTCAGGACTGGGTGGAATGCAACACCCACAAGAGCTCCTTTCATGGGAGAAAATGTGTTCCTGCCTGCACACATGTCCCTTCTCTGGTGGGAAGACGGATATGTTCACTGGACCTTTAGGAGCTGATGTTGGATGAATAATGGATGTGTATTTTCCCAGTTGGGAAATTGAGTAGGTGATTCCAGGTGATCTATGTGTGATGACTCAATGATGAGTGAGAGTTAAGTCTGGTTTTGGCGTTAATGGAAGAATTGAGTCTTTTCCAAATCGATCAAACGCTGAACTCATCTCTGATCTTTTCATTGGTCGAGGACTTGGCTCGTTTAGTTAGAAAACTTGAGTTTGACAAATATATTCAGGAACAGAAATGTTTAAGAAACCAAATACATTTACTCCTTTTTTTAGGCTGCTCTATGTAGCCTTTCTAGGCTTTGCTACTATGGAATGTTTTGAACTTTCCCCAAGAGATGGAACTCCCCAAAGAGCCAGAGTGGGAAAACTCTATGACTCGCAGGCTACTGTTGGTCCAAAATTTGACAATCAGCCAGGTTAAGTGTTCTTTCCATTGCACCAACGGGCAGTCTGGTGGCCTAGTGGTTTAGCTAGCGGACTTGGGTCCACAAGACCCCTGAGGTGCCCTGAGCACGGTATCGTCCGCACACACAGCTCCCTTGCTGCCCACTTTGGTGATGGGTTAAATGCAGAGGTGACATTTCGTTGTTTGCTGTTGTGTGAATCACATTGTCAAAATCACAAAAAAAAATTTGGACTAAGAACTACGACACATAAAAGTCGCATGAATGCTAAAATGCTCGAGGCCAGCTGTAGGGAAGTGTGGGCTTTGCAGAAAAGAAAAAAATTATATAATCACAAGATACTTTGTGCGAGATTTGTGGGCAGGATGGACCACATCTGGTCCCCGGGCCTTAGTTTGCTCATGCATGCAGTAGGCTGTCAATGTTGCAAGAGAAGTAAATATCCTCCTCTTGTGAATTCACCTGGCTTCCTCGGTGAGAAGATCCTTCCTGAGGTTTCCTTCTTCTTCTGAACATTTCTAATTGCCTTTTTCTAGAACTTTTCTGAATGGTGTTGTGTGGATTTCTCAACAATTGCATGAAATGTTAACAAATCCTCTCCAGACTGAGTCCAAGACATTGTGTTGTCGTCCTCACCAGAGTGGATGTCGAGGAGATCGTACAGTTTCCCGACCGATTTACAAACATCATGTCGGACATTTGTGTCGCTGAAATCCCTGATCTGGTTTCCACCCATTTTCCCTGTTTTTTTTTTTTTTTTTTAATCTCAACACATTCTTGACAGAATCGTCCCATCCTGGACGTGACAATGGCTTGAGGTTTGATTTGCTGCCAGGATGTGGAGGAATGTTGACACAACTGCCTCCATCTGCCCGTCCTGGAGCTGCAGATGGAGCAGATCCTCAGCTGAGCACACCAACACATGCTCTCTTGTTTTTCATCGCAGACATGTGGGAAAGTCACAGCTTGGAAATGTGCAGACCTGCATTTAAACAGTTGATTGATCGTCGGTATCGTTGTCTGCGATGGATATCTGCGTCGGCTGCTTTATGTGATGTGATCTAAATAGCGGCCTGTGTGGGATTGCAGCGTTTGGCCTCCTGGTATCGCTCGTACCGCATTCTCATAGTCCGGACCATGTGGTTTATTGACCCGGTGTTGAAGTTTGACGTGTAAAAACTGCGATTTTCTCCGTCATTGTGGCACCGAGGAACACAAAGGAGGCTACAGTGGAGCTGAAGGTCTGGTCAGAGTCAGAGTGAGGAGTGTGGGAAGGGGGTTCAGTGACATCTGGGCTGCCAGTCTAAACATAACTCGGAGCAGGCAGCGCTCCCTCTGCCAAATCTATAGAAACTGCAGGGCTTTAAAGCGCAGCCTCTATGAGTCAGCCAAAAGCCCTGGACTCTGGAAACCTATTCCAGTCCCTGCGTTTCCACGGCAACAGGAACAGATTGGAATCACATCTGGTAGCCATTTGAGTCCTTGCAAGGAGAAGGAAGAAAGAAATTTATGAGTGAGGGGGAAAAAGACAAATATTTTCTGCAATGCAAAGCAGAAAGAAAGTGGAATTGAATTACACTTGAAAGAGTTTAAAATATTAATTCTATTGTGGAGTGACTACAGCTTTCCGTTGCTGTTGGGTTCTTCTCATGGACGTTGGTGGAGCCACGGAGCAGCGCCAGAACAGGGGCATCACTGCATACGTATAGACAGTTCTTGAGGACCCAGCTAGTCCGAATGCACCTCCTTTTCTCCACCCGAGTAAGGAGGTCGGTCTTTACTAATGAATTCATGAGTTTTCTAATGAGTTCCTTCAAACCTGGGCTCTCCAACCTAATCAAGAGCTTCTTCTACGTCACCAAGTGACACATAGAGCTGCTTATTGATGCAGACTCCTCCATAATAATTGTGCCTGGGACAAACAATTGGAGACACTCGTCCTACCATGATCATTGAACCCATTTGGACATGTCTCCAAAAGTTTAGATACTTAGGATAATCTGAGCAGTGTGGACGAGGGGAGAAGAATAGAGTGGAGTCATGATGGAACAACTGGAGATAGAAGAGAGTCAGCTAAGGTGAATGGACAGGTATACAGGACGGTGGTGAGACCAGCCATGATGGATGGATTAGAGACACTAGGAATAGGTAGAAGACAGGAGACAGAGCTGGAGGTGGAGGAGTTAAGATGCTGAGATTCTCTTTAGGAGAGACAAGGATGGACAGGATCAGAAATGAGGTGATTAGAGGGACAACGCAGACAGATTGATATGGTTTGGACATGTCCAGAGGAGGGACAGTGGATACATTGGTAGAAGAATGATCTTAGAGATGGAGCTACGGTAGGAGACAAAGAGGAGATTGATGGATGCGGTGAGGGAGGACATGGAGGTAGTTGGAGTAGAAGATACAGAGGACAGGGTGAGATGGACAATGTTGACTCGCAGTGGCAACCCCTGAAAAAGGGACAAGCTGAAAGAAGAAGGATATCTGTCCAATTGCAATATTGCAAATTGAAATACTTTTGAGAACCTGATAACGTGTTTGTTTTGTCCGTATAAACCACTGCACGAGTTGCTGCCACCTAGTGGCATGACGTGTGTTTGCATAGCGGTGTTGTCCGCCTGTAGTGTCTCAGTAGATTCTCTGCGTCAGGCCGATTCAGCGAAGATCTAAAACTGCTGTTTTCATATGTTGTCCTGGTCGACACAGTGTCTGCAGGAGAAGCTGTCTAATTGCAGTCCTCCTGTCCTGTCCTCCAACATCCAACGTTGTTCCTCAGCCCTGTGGAAATGCAGCAGCAGCAGCAGCAGCAGCAGCGATGAAATGACATTTACTGGAAATGGAGCTGGTGCTTTTCTCCAGCCAAAACCACTGAGCACTGAGGTCAGTGTGGCACCAGAGGAGAAGACGACTGTGTTCCTGTGTTTCCATTAACGTTCAGCTCCGCTGTTATAACATG
>JAFBJS010008238.1:0-32345 GCA_016785265.1 Paraplagusia blochii
GTAATTAGTAATTATTATTGGCAGAAGCGGTGGCCTAGCGGCTAAGGTAACAGACATGAGTCTGCGAGGTCTCGGGTTCAAATCCACCAGCTGCCAGGTTGCCACCCAGGTGCTCGGAGCATAACATGGTCCCGACCCATTTAACTTCCAATAAATTGCAGTGTAATTTGGCACCAGCCTCCCCTGTGACCCGGTAACAAACAGGCAGATGGAGACAAATGAGTACTTATTCTATAATTTTTTTTTAATTTATAATTTATTTATTTATATATATATATATATATATATATATATAAACATATATATATATATATTTAATTGTTTATGTAAATAAAATGCTACGACCATAATTCAGGGAGGCATTCGTTCATTTCCACCGAAAACATCACACGCATCGGTTGCTGCCCACTGTGACTTACCTGCGCAGATGAAACCCATCCCATATTCTAAATGCTAAGTGGTTTCATCCAGCAGTGAGGAATGGTATAAATATCCACATGGTCGTCCTGGCTCTAATATATTCTCACACACGATTGCTTGCCTCGGTGCTTAGCAACATAGAAGTGGAGAAGATCAAAAGTGAGAGAGAGAAGAGAAAGAGAGAATAAACAGTGAGAGATTGAGAAATCCTTGCTGACAGGTGCTTTCTCCGTGCCTCTCTCTGTTCTAAAGATGTTACTCTCACTGCTGCACTGAAACAACTGACCCATTGTCCCTGGTGTAATTAGAGAGACCACAGGTGAAGACATGGAGCCACATAGCCACAAGGGCTTTCCTCACGTTCTGAACACACTGGAGCCTCTGTCAAGGACCCGTAAGACAGGAGGGGAAAAGGAATTCCAAGAGGTAAAGAAAAGCCCTGGTATTAAAGAAGTGATGTCAGAACTCTTTCAGTTGGACCAGAATAAGGACAGTGGATTTGAAAAATATTTGTGTTTGCAATTTATTTAATTTATTTTGAATTAAAATCGATAGATGTTTCGAACCATTGCCCAGGACATTTCCCAGATATAGTTGTCTTTGCATTTACACATTTTTAGACAAATAGATTTTCATGAATTCATTCCGTGTTGCAGGGTTCTCCACAACTACCACCCAAATCACACTGCCTCATACTGTGACCCTTCCTATGGGTGGTCAGAGCAACTCAGTGGCAACCTGGCAGCTGGTGGATACCACACTGAAGCCCTGGGACCCAAGTCCATTTTCTTAATCACTAGGCCACTACTACTGCCCCTCCCAGATAGATCTTAGTTGATTTTCGTAATAAATGACTTGGAAGCAAATGTCTCAAGTGTCCCCATCTATGGTAGACGTGCAAATCTCTACATTGATATTTTGAATTTTCTCATATTAACTTCTTCTTCTCCTTGCGACAGTGAATTAAGCTTTTCCATCTCCCCTTGTCCTCTGTATCTTCTACTCTAACTCCAACTACCTCCATGTCGTCCCTCACTGCACCCATCAATCTCCTCTTTGTCTCCTACCTGGTAGCTCCATCTCTAGGATCATTCTTCTACCAATGTATCCACTCCACTGTCCCTCCTCTGAACATGTCCAAACCATCTCAATCTGTCTTCTCTAGCTTTTTCTTCAAACCTTCCTGTCTGTGTTGTCCCTCCTGATCCTGTCCATCATTGTCTCTCCAAGAGAGAACGAAAGATGCGAGACAACTAAATGTTTCCATATTAACTGAATATCCTATAATATAGATTTGTATATATATATATATATATATATATATATATATATATATATGTATTTGATTCTACTTGAGATGGCCCTTAAATTAGCCCTAACCACATCTATAATATAGTTGTAATTGTTATAATTTTTATTGTAATTTCTTTGGAATACCAGCACTGCCTTCAAAATCCACTGTTCTATCAACTTATGTTATATTATATGTTATGATAATAATATTCAAATATTATATTATTATAAATAAAGGAAGAGAAGACATTTGCTTAAATACATTAATATTTTTTGGCAAGAAAAAAAAAATCTCTGCATGCATTTTCTCAATGTATTATTTGAGAAAACTTAAACTCATGTAACTCAGGGGAGTGGATATTTCATCTAATTTCATCACAAAACAGACAAAAGCAACAAGATAAATCATTTTGTTTCGGATGAAGAATTTCAAACGTGTGAGGCGAAGCTTGTTTTTTTTTTGTTTCAACAGAAGGAAATAAACGTATACTTTTATGATCCCAATTTTGGGGGAATTATCGTGTTAACTGCAGCAGTTGTTTTTAAATGTTAACAGTTTGCCCCTGACTGACACCAATCTTGTGCTTTCTCTTACATCTCTTTTTATTTTAGAAACAATCTTATTCCATTATGTTCAGTTCTGGTTGTCAGTGTATCTTTAATTGTCATTATTATCTCCTCTCCTTATTGTTCCGGTGTATTCATCTTAACTGCTGCCGGAGTTCTATTGATTTTTCTCACTTCTTATCAATTATATTTTGTCTATAGTTATTAGAGCGGAGCCGCATTTATCATGGTGTTTCACAGTTCAACATCTGATGTCAGATTCCGCTCACTCCTCCACGAGGCAACGCCTGGAGCAGCTGTACTCAGAGCAGCCTTGAAAGCAGTAAACGAGGCTTCACATCAGTGCCAAGAAAAACACATACGCACATTTATCTGTCTTTCCTAGTCTGAATATTTCCCATCCAGTTTTGGAAACAGTTTACATTCCCTCTGCATTCAGAGAACAAAAACGTCCCGAGTCTCTGTGCCAGATAACCGCGAGTCCAACTTCAAAACGGTCCTTTCTAATTAAAATTCTGGTCCAAGGAGGAACCATGTTCAACTGGCATTAATCTGATGGAGCGCAAGGAATCATGTGAAACATGCAGCTGTACAAAAGACTTTGATTAGAGAACTAAACATTTATTGCCAATTATGGGCAGTGGTGGCCTGGTGGTGAAGTAACCGGACTGGGGCAACCATCTGTCGGGTGCTCAAAGCTGCCCATGGTGTACTTTGGTAATGGGTTAATGCAGATGTAATTTTGCATATATACAATATGTATATATGTATATATTTGTATATATACAATATTCAATCATGGAAAAAAAATGATTAGACCACTCTTTCTTTAATTTCTTGTCCACTTAATCTACATTAATCTGGACAAATATAATAGCAACAAAAAAGGCTCATAATTAAGTTTAATTTCAGAGCTGATTTCTGGCCATTTTGCATGTTTTTATTGACAGTGACAAAAATCACTTCCGTTCCTACATCACTAGCAATAACATTGTTTTGGTTTTGAGTTTATTGTTTCCCCCAGGTGATAAACCTTTAGTAGAACAAGGCATTAAGATGAACAAGGAATTGAAGAAAACAGCAGAGTGGACTAATCATTTTTCTATGTATATACAATAAATTGATGCAGAGTGTAAGCTTCACAACTTATTTCCCCAACTGTTTTTACAGGAAATATTATTTTACATACATCTTTTTTTTTCTAACATCAGATTCTGTTTTGACAAGATTAAAGTTGAGAGAATGTAGCAATTAATGGAATGAAAACAGATTTTTGCTAAAATAGACTAAACACAGAGAAGGTGCAGCTTTTCTTTTCAAATGTTCATTATAGAAAAAAAAAAAGGATAAAGATTACACTAGAACTATTTCGATACCCAACATTTTGACGACCTTGTAGATGTTTCATTACAAAAACATTTTTTATTAAAAAAAAGGTCTTAAGTGTTTTTCTTCTACAAAATAAATTATGGGATTGAATCTGGAGCTGATGTTTAAAGCAAGCATTAAATTTCATGTATTTATGTCACTTTGACACCACAGTTACAGCCAGTTTATAACAAAAACTAATTTTTTTTCCAAAGGTCTTGTCCTTGTGATTGCAAAATTGTGGATCAGAAAAGCGAGGGTAGTAACTACACCTCTACTTGAAAGACGTCAGGTAGGCAATAAAAATAAAATTAACAACTGAGACAACAAAGAAGAATCAGTGATACAGGGATATTTCACTGAAAACAAAAAAAAATAATGTCAAAGAAGGAGAAGACAGACATTTGTGACTTTTATTCCCCTGTTGGGAGTCAGACATTATTTTACTGGTTAAAAATAAAGACGGCTGCTAAGAAAAAAGTGTTTTTGTTGATTTTCAATGATTTATCCTGCTGTGACTGAATCCCAAACTCTGCAGGTGGATAGACAGTGATTTAAGGTGGTCAATACTTCTGTGTTCTGTGATTAGTTCATAAATCACTGGAGGACAGCGTTACCTTAACAGCGTTAGACAATGGACGGCAAGATGAAGAAAAAAAAATGTCTAAATAAATGCTGAACATATTCTTCACACCATTATTCCCACTTTATTTTAGAAGTTGTCTTCGACGGACAATAATGCTACTGTCCTTCCATTTGCTGATACTCTTCCATACACTGACTGTTATTTACACTCACTGCAGGGGTTCTAAACACCATCTCAGCCCTCAGCATGTGTCTGGTTGTGGATTCAACATCAGTAAGTCCATGTCCTAGCAGGTCTATGGCTGACAGGATGACTGACACCAAATGGTCTGTTGAGGACGGTGGACTGAATAATATCAGTGAGGAGATTCACTTCACTCAAGCTTCAGAAAAAAACATACCATATGTTCTACGTTCTTGACATTTCTCCATATAATAATTCCATGGTCTGGATTGGTCATCGAAAAGAACATATGTGACATAAATATGAATCCACTAACAATTTACCTCCGTTGTGTTTCTGTAATTTACATAAAGAGTTTTATTCCGTTCAAAAATACACTCTTCATTTATTTCCATCTGTGTATCCTTTATCAGGTTGCAGGGACAGAAATCTCCATGTCCTACGCTCAAATCACACTGCACCCACTGTGAGCCTTCCTGTGGGAGGCAAGCCCATTGGAAGTAATATGGGACAGTGCTATGTTGAGAGCACCTCAGTGACATTGGACTCTAACCTGAAGCCTTGCAAACCCAAGACTGCTTTCTTAACCGCTTAGCCAATACTCTTGATGAATACAATGATAGTGATTATTTCAAACAAACTTGGTTTGTATCACCCTCTTCATAGCTCTTTATAGAAGTTTGACTCTTCTTGCGTTAATCAAATACATCCTCTTCAACCGGCTTATTATTTAGACTTCGTTCTCCGTCCTTGAAAAAGTGATACTGAGTCAACAAACCAGTGACAGACTTTGAAAATGTCTCCATGTCTCAGAGCTGCTGTGCCCTTCAACTCATATCATTACTTTTCTCCTCCATTGTTCATCCAAAATAATTGAAGTGAAAATCAAACTGAAAGACTCCCTGAGAGACAGACTAAAAGTGATTCTCACTGGTGGTATAAATACTGTTAACTACTGAGGGGCTTTTATAACCAATGAGATGTTGATCATGACAGGTATGGGACAAAAAAAATGTATTCAGTAACAATCGCAGGTTTGTGAAGTAATACGTCCAAAACTACAGTTTTCACTTCTTCTATTTGAAATAACTAGTAGGAAAGTTCAGAAAGTTACTTTTTGTTTATTTTCAGATTCAGAAAAGATATGATAGGTTACCTAGGAAGGAACTATGGTACGGCATAACCAGTCAGGAGTGGCAGAAAAGTAGCATGGTTGACAAATGGGATCAGACGGGATTCTTTCTTGATCAGGATATTTGTTGATATTTTAAGATTTCTAAAGGAAAGTAAACTTTTCATTGTGACACACAACAAAATGTCACCTCTGCATTCAAGGCATCACCAACAGTGGGCAGTTATGAGCCTCTGGAGAGTGAGTGAGTGAGGACACTGCACCTTTGAGATAACCTGGCAGCTGGAGGATTCGTACCTGAAACTCTTTAGACCAAAGTCTGGTTCCTTAAGCCGTAGGCCACCACAGCCTGAGAGAGTGTTAAGAAAGATGGAAGCAAATCTGGAGAAGAGGAGGTCTATTTTTTGTCACCAAAAAGGAAAGGAAGGAAGGACAGGACAGCAAACTCCTTGTCATTGAGACATTGTGATTCACACTACAGCACACATCACCAAAGTGAACAGTGGGCAGCCTTGAGCACCCAAGGAGCTGTGAGTGGGGACGGTGCCATGCTCAGTGGACATTAGTCGTAACCTGGCAGTTGGTGGATTCAATCTTGGAACCCCGCAGACCCCAGTCCGGTTCCTTGACCACTAGGCCCCCACTGCTCCCAAAAAAGGTGGTGAATAGATGGAGAAGAGAGTTGGGGATAAAGAACAGAAACAAAGCTGAAAGTGAACGTATGGTTCACACACAGTATCTGGAAATCAGGCTGGGCTGGAGATGATGCAGATAATTTCACTGTGAGAGGTTAGAACGTGCAGGTTTGGAGATCAGGGAGTGACAGTTAAGGTGAAGCAGGTTAAAGGTGTAACCAGAGAGGTGAGATGGAGATGTTGGACCAAGAGCAGATAAGTCTTTTAGCAGTGGAGGAGACAGGGAACAAGACGAAACTGAAGCAAATGGTCTGCTGTAGAGCAGGAGAGCGACTGAAAGAAAAAGTATCCAAACTATTACAATATTTTCTTCACAAACAACATTTTTTTTTCTCCGTCAATAAAAATAAAATAGCAGCTGTCCACATTTTGGTGGAACAAAACGTGTGTGGACGTCCGTACCAATCACGGTAAATGTGCCATATATTCTATTTATAAAACTAATTAAGGACAAGAACGGTAGCTTCTCTGAGGAGCCCACTCGCCGGACCCTCTATTGGCCACTCACTGCAATGTTTTCTCAGGTGTTAATGAAATTCTCTGTCAATGCCAGGACTCCAAAGGACCGCACTGTCAGCGTGATTGATCTGGAACAAGGCCACATGTAATGTGAGTGGAAAGACTCGTGATATCAGCAGGTAGAGTACGGTTACCCTTTTCGCTATTTTTTAATTATCTTCACCTTTGGTCGTCCTTCAGCACCAGCTGTATGACTCAAACTGGCGAAGCAATCTAATTGTTGTCTTCAAACTGAAGTCTGTGATTTTGTTTTTAATTTCAACATAATTCCGATCGTTCAGCATCAAATAAAGCAAATGTTTTGTGCAAATACAATGAAATATAATTAGTAGAAAACAAAATGCAGTCTTCGGTTGAATCCAATAAATAAAGTCAGAACAATTTTACTGAATTTGTTAAGTTTAATTTATATGTGAAGGTTAAACCAGCATACAAAAAAAAAAAAAAATATTCAGACCTTGGGTTGTTATACTTCACTACTACTTCTAATACACTGCTCCACTACCCAGTAAAGTTTTCCAATCCATCAAAAAGGACCAAAGTGACAGACATTCATTGACAACAACATCGTCTTCTCATATCCAGTGAACGCACCGTCACACAGGCTGCAAAAATAGACACTATATTCAAATTCTGTCAGAAGAAATGAAACGGTAAGTCATTAACTAATATTTTATCACAAAAAGAGACGTCTGAGGTCAGTGAGTTGATAACGTTTGCGAAAACAAACAGGTTCATGTGGCAACTTGTGCTGTTTGTCTTTAATTGTGTTGTTCAAAATAACAATTCTCAGCATATCCTTGTAATTTGAACTAAAAGTGCAGCTAAAACTTCATCAGAAAATAGAGTTGTTCATAATTGTATGGATCCAGTTAGTTTTTATTATTAATATTATTAATTGGCCATTTGCATGTGTTCCAGTCCAGGGCTGTTTAACATCTTTCCTATATACCCTTTCACACCGCATGAACTCATTTTTTTTTTCAATATATCCAAACAGACCTTGCTTTTTTTGCACTTAATGCCTCTTTATATTTGCATTTTTTCTACCTTAATTATACAATATGTTCAGAGCAGTGATGACTGTGAAAGGATGGAATGGCTGGAGAAACTAAGGGGGGAAGCTAAGGGGAAGGGAAAGGTTTATAGGACAGTTGTCAGACCAGCCATGATGGATGGATTAGAGACACTACCAATGGACAGAAGACAGGGTTAAAGATGCTTAGGTTCTCTTTAGGAGAGACAAAATTGGACAGGATCAGGAACCAGGTGATAAGAGGGACAACGCAGACAGGAATGTTTGCAGAAAAAGCTAGAGAAGAAAGATTGAGATGGTTTGGACATGTTCAGAGGAGGGACAGTGGCAGAAGAATGATCCTAGAGATGGAGCTACCAGGTAGGAGACGAGAAGGGAGGCCAAAGAGGAGATTTTTGGATGTAGTGACAGAGAAAATAGAGGTAGTTTAGAGTTGGGGATAGAAACTAAGGGGGGAAGCTAAGGGGAAGGGAAAGGCTTATAGGACAGTTGTGAGACCAGCCATGATCTAGAAGACAGGAGACAGAGCTGGAGGTGAAGGAGTTAAAGATGTTGAGATTCTTTTTAGGAGAGACAAGGATGGACAGGATCACGAATGAATTGAAGTGATTAGAGGGACAACACAGACAGGAAGGTTTGAAGAAAAAGCTAGAGAAGACAGATTGAGATGGTTTGGACATGTTCAGAGGAGGGACAGTGCATACATTGGTAGAAGATGGAGCTACCAGGTAGGAGACAAAGAGGAGATTGATGGATGCAGTGAGGGAGGACATGGAGGTAGTTGGTGTCAGAGGAGAAGATGCAGAGGACAGGGGGAGATGTACATTTTCGATTTGCTGTGACAACCACTTGAAAAAGGGACAAGCTGAGAAAAGAAGAAGTAGTGCATTTAAATAAGTAATGTATTTAAAAGGAGATTTAAATAAACATTAAAAATGTCCAACATTTGACATCTTCAGCCCCAGCACATCACACCAGACCTCTAAAAAACCTGCACATCCCCTTTTTAAAACAAATTTGTTTAACAAACACTCCCCTAACAGAACTGAGAGAGAGAAATGTGCATTTCTAATAAAAGACAATGAGACACACCTGAGGGACGGCGTTGCCATAACATGCAGAGCGTTTCCAACAAACCGTGATGCCTTCAAAGACACCACACTGGGTCAAGTCCGACTAACGGGCAGCAGCTGTAGCTGTGTGTAAACTTCTAACGAGAATGTTTTCCTGACCCAGAGTCATTTTCTCGTATAGGAAACAGTGGAGCACCAGTGTCTTCAGGGAACGTGGGCCGACGCAGGAGCTTACACCACACCAGATTTGAATACATTCTTCATCGTATTGTTTGGAGAATTAGAGCGGTGAAGATGATGAATTGATTTACTTTCCTATTTGGCCTTGTAAAGTTAAGCAGCTTAATTCTCTTGTTTTTCGGTCCAACCCTACCTGCGACTCCCACCCCCAGGGAGACGTCTCTTTACTGTTGACCCCGCCTGAATATGAAAAATGTTTCTGTAAACAGGCCTGATTATGCAATTCTGTTCTACAAAGGGAGATAACTTGAACCTGCATAATTTCCTCAACGTTTTTTTATTATTTTATTTTTTTTTTACTTCATTTTTTGATGATGAATAGGGAAACATGTTGTTGCGCACATACCTGCCCAACAGTAGCTCATCCTTCTTCCTATTACCCTGGGCCTAATTTAATAACCTAAAACTCACTCAGCCAACTGTGATCCTACTGTGCACCCTGATGGCAGAAATATGTGAAAACACCTGCACTAATTACCTTCACGGGCAGAATATTCAGAAAATGAATTAAAGCATGTGTAAAACGATTCAGCGGTCAGAAATCGCCGTGATTTTTCACTTGACTGTCTCAAATGTCTCACGGCCTCAGGGGGAGTGAAGCGCCGTCCCACAGAAAACTACAAAATGTTTGCGATTCCTGTGTGACTCTCCCTTTTTAGGAAGGTTTATTTATACGTTTGATAGCTTCATTGTGTTGTTGGTTGTCCTATGAGATTTTATAATTTACTTTAGCATCTTCTAATACTACAGTAAAGTATGTTAGGGAGGGAGTTGAAATACACACACTTATGATCCGTCCACCATCTGTGAGGTTCTCCATTCAAATGGAACCTTAAGGTTTCTCATTTAACAAGTGCGTCCTCTCTTAAGGACCGTAATTGACAGACTTATTGCACCTGAATGGGATTCCTGATATTCCATAATTATACTTTTCTTGTCACGGAAGTCATCACCCACTCTTAATACTTTGGAAAGTTAATGTTAGCCATGATTCTACATGTTTTCTCTGCACACGGAAAAACACATTAGTCCACCTCTGTTTTCTTCAATATTACTGTTCATTTTAATTAAGAAGAATACAATGAACATGAACACAAGGAAATTCTAAAAGCACTGATTTTGGCAGTTTTACGATGCCATGGCTATTAATAAACCGAAGTGATTCAGGTTATTATACAAAAAAAATTGTTTCTATCCTTGTATTTGTCCAAACTAATGTGTATTTATCGGTACCAGGTGTTAAAATGAACTTGACCAAAAACAGCAGGTTGGTCTGGAATATTTTATTTTTTTTCCATATCTGTTGCCATATCAGACAAAGCCATTGAAAGTTTACAGCGGGCCTCACTCTTGTGCAACACTTCACATGACAAAGCAGACCGGGTCTAATGGCAAGAACTTGGCAAAGAGACACATTTGAAAAGTCCTTAGAAGTGCTTGATCGTCCACGAGGCCAATTATCCTTAAGAGACAAAGTGTCTATGCATGCGCAATTAAGCAAAGCATTGTCCAGGGCTGGATATCAAATTGGAGGACTTTGTCCCACCACCAATTCCACTAAGGAGATTGATCTACTGAGTCAGGTTTGTGACTACAAGTTCAGCCAGTACTTCAACTGTATTTATTTATACTGTCAAACTATAACAACTGTCATCCCAAGGTACTTTACAAACAATTATGTATCATAAACAACATCCAACAAATAGGAAAATGGCCCCTGTCCTTATAGACCCTCACACCGGTTGAAGAACAACGAAAAAAACCCAGACAGAGAAACGGAAAAACCTCCGGGTGATGGACAGTGGAATGGATCCTCACCCAGAATGGACAGACGGGCAGTAAGGAGAAAATCAGATTCAATTTATCTACGCAGGTTCTTTACACAAAGGATCTTCAAAGATTTTGCAGAGTCAATACCTAAGGCGAAGTCAAGAACACAGACTATAGGGTTCTAGGGAAGTCGGGCCATGATCTGGAGCCCTGAGTACAGTCCTGAGTACAGTTTACAGCAATGGGGTTCTTGGAGGGGACAACAGAGCCTCTGGGGACATGAGGTTTGTAAGTCCTTGGGAAATAGGGAGACAAGTTCATTCATCTTCTTCTGCTTGTCCTTTGCCGGGTCGCAGGGGAAGTTGGCGCCACCCAAATTACTAACACCATATTGTGAGCCTCCCTGTGGGTGGTGGAAGGCTCCACCTGGCAACAGGTGGAATCGAACTGGGGACCTTGCGGACCCAAGTACACTTTCTTAACCACTAAGTCTCCACTGCCGCCGGAAATAAGGAATAAAGGAAATAAAAGGGAGAGAGAGATAGAGGACACCACGAGAAGACCAAGTGTACAAAAGAAACCCAGCACCTAGGACTGTGCTGCACAGTACTAATGTACTGTACTGTACTGTACTACAGTTCTGACGGTACTGTAGAGATTGTGTCATTTTTATTGAAAATTTTTGCAGTATTTATTGGCAGTAGTGGCAGATAAAGGCAGTTGGTGGCCTAGTGGTTAAGGAAGCGGACATGGGTCTGCAAGGGCCCCAGTTAGAATCCCCCTACCGCCAAGTTATCGCTAAGGCGCCCTGAGCATGGCATCGTCTCCACCCACTGCTCACTTTGGTGATGGGTTTATTGCAGAGGTGACATTTGGTTGTGTGCTGATTTCATGTGTCCAGGCCAAGGGACAATACAACCTATGTCCCACGTCCAC
The DNA here is from genome assembly GCA_016785265.1 of Paraplagusia blochii. Lineage (NCBI taxonomy): Eukaryota > Metazoa > Chordata > Actinopteri > Pleuronectiformes > Cynoglossidae > Paraplagusia > Paraplagusia blochii. The sequence goes on from JAFBJS010008238.1 coordinate 11,819, forward strand.
TCACCCTGATCAGAGTCAGTTAAAAATATATATGACCAAAGTTAACATAATCTCAAGACCAGTACAACAGTCGTGGTTTTGAAGTCATTAGGTTCTTAGCCCGTGGTCAGACGACTTTCTTCTGCGACTCACGCAGATGAGAATTCTTTGACTGTGCATTCATTAACACATCGTGGCCACGCGTCAGTGTGACAGCTACTCAGATGTGACAGAGTGCAACATTATCCCACAGACACAGTCTGAGACCAATTTCAGACAGCTAAATCATGAGAGGATGATGTGTTTGAATTATTGATATATTCTCAAGGTTGAGTGCGCGACACTTTTTAAAGCTCTCTGGATGCTGAGGAAAAAAAAAACAAAAAACGTTTTTTTTAAAGATAAGGAGAGCATTCAAGTCTAAAATCCCACAATTAGAGAGATGTAAGCTCACGACGACCTTAGAAATGATCAACGCAGCTGAGCACAGAGAGAACTACAAGAGACGCCACCGTCGATGACCAAACAAAGTTCCTGCAGGAAGACGCCACATGACAGATGCTGCTCTCGCTCAACGGTAGTCGGAACATTTAATCCATAAGCAGCAAAGTCGATGGAGAAGGAATTTGTAATAATTAACTGCAGCGAGTGGATGCATCCTACAGAGATTATACTAATTACCGGAGCCATCTTAGAGCCGCACCGTAGGATCAAACGCCTCAGCGTTGCACTCCTGTGTCACATGGGCGTCTCAGACAAACTCAAACAAACACCTCTATTTGTTTTCTATTAAACTGAGCTCTTGGAAACTCAGGAATGAAAACACCATGACAAATAGATGCAGGGCAGGAGTTCAAAACATCCAATTACAGTCTTTCAACTCAAAGACACTATTTATAATTGCTTTCTCACAAGTTGACCTACATATTTAGGGATTTTAACCCTGGGACCACTTTCTATTTACCTGCCCTGGTGACTCGCCCGAAGGCAAGAAGCCATTTAAAAGAATTGACTGGAAAAAGACATAAAAAAAAAAAAAAAAAATGTGAATTTATTTCACAAAGTGACTCCACATATTGAACTCGCAACAACTCAGAGTTGCGAGCATAATGTGTCTGTGTTGTCAGCCATATTAACAAAGTGAACACACCATTAAACAATGTCATTAACCACCGACATGCTAATGTCTTCCTTTAACTATCAATGACACTTAGCTTACTGGTCTGAAAGGGAAATCTGTTTTCTGGATTATTAGTCCAAAATAGAAAGCCAGTGAACACTCTGCATGTTGTTGTGGCGCTTGAGAGACCGGGATACTGCAGTTAAATTGAATTGAAATAATTCAAATGGCAAACATGGCCAGTGTAGGACTACTCCTGATTGTGTTTATTGATGTTTTGGTGAGTGGTTAGCACGGAGTCAATGAATCGGGCGTTGCTTTTATATTGTACCCTGTGCAATATTCCATTCAGCACACCCATCTAAATGCTAATAAGATGAAAGCAGTTGTAAAATTGCTCACTAGAATTCAGGTGGTAATTGAGTGATTGCTAACTAACTGTAACTTTGTGGCAACCCAATTTCCACACCTGGGATATTCACTGTAGTGGCATGTTGTTGCCAAAAACACTCACGCCTCTGAAAAAAAGTTTGGTTGTCATTTGAGCAACCTTTGTGGGGTTGCGTCAAAAAAACAAACAAAAAAAAACTCATTCATTCATTTGCTTTTCCGTTACAATATTGTGAGCCTTCCTGTGCGCCATTAGCCAACTGGGAGATATGTGGGTTGGGATGGTGCTATGCTCATAGGCAACTCTGTGGCAACTTGGCAGTTGCTGGAGTCAAACCTGAAGCCTAAAACTGCTTCCTTGGTCACAAGGCCACCACTCCCTCCCTTTGAGGACAACTACCAACTAAAGTTGTACATTTTGTATGGAGAAAAAGCTAGAGAAGACAGATTGAGATGGTTTGGACATGTTCACAGGAGGGACAGTGGATACATTGGTAGAAGAATGATCCTAGAGATGGAGCTACCAGGCAGGAGTAAAAGAGGAGATTGATAGATGCAGTGAGGGAGGACATGGAGGTAGATGGAGTCGGAGTAGAAGATACAGACGACAGGGAGAGATGGAAATTGTTGACTCGCTGTGGGAACCCCGGAAAAAAAGGGACAAGCGGAAAGAAAAAAAAGAAGATCAACTCAATCTCCTAGTTTGAAGGCCACCTTAAAGAAATAGATGCAATGTCCCTATTTGACCACAACTGGCACTTTTTTGTGTCGTATTTCTTGATGTTTCCTTGGTCTGGAATCAGAATCCCATCTCTCAGAGTTGGATTTAATAACCTTCACTCATTTCGGGAAATATTGCACTCGGCATCCGTAACTTAAGCTTCTGAGTTAATCCTCCGTTCCGTAGACCTGATAGGTCCAAACAGACAACCTTGATAAGCAGTGCAGAACTGCAGGTGGCAGTAGAGTAAATTAGACGTTGATCTTTAGCTCCAGTTGTCCCATTTCCCATGCAAACATGAGTTACTGCGTGTTTGGCTTAGAGAAGAGGATCACAGTCACACAGACACCTGCAAAAATGTGACATTTCTTAATTTTCTCTTTTGCTGCTCACAGGGACACTCTGCAAGTAAACCGTTTCTGGTGTCCTTGCATCAGACCTCAACCCTGACACGGTGGATTGTAATGAAAAAAAAAAAAAGTTTCACCAACTCAAGTGTCCTTCCTTTTCTGAAGTGTTGTTAGTTTGAAGTTGAAATTAAAATAAGTTTTTTTTTGTTTTTTTTTTTTTTTACAAACAACTGTAATTGTACTTCTAAAAAGTTGCAGTATTTAGTAAGTGGTGACTTTGAGAAAACTGTCCGCAGTCATTTTTATTTTTGGTTGAGAATTACTGTTGGTCAAAGATAAGGAATAACAAGAGTCAGTAAAATGTTCAAAATTGACTGATTTTCTTCAATTATGCTCTTTTATGTCTTTGAATTTCACACATATTCTGAGGAGAGTCAGCCCACTGCAATTTAGAGCCATGTTTATCCACTTGAGAGAAACAACTGAACACGTTCAGCAGATAAGTATATCATTTCAAGGTGACTCAAGCGAGACATTATTATTATTTTTTTTTAAATATCTTCCAAAAGCACTTTCTACAGGACTGGAATCAGAAAAACTGACATGGAGTCTGAAAAATCTTGTGCTCTTCAATTATATACAATTATATTCCGTATTAGACCACACTGGGACGTGTGGTGCGATACGGAACTGAAGACGCAGCCGACGTCCTCGTCCCCGTTCTGGCCCAGATTGTCATCCTCATTGTCTAGACATGTTGTCAGCCTTGCAGCTTCCATATGTTTACACTGCACTAGGTTTTCATCTGTCATGTCACATCCTCACATTTCATGCACATTATGCATTGACTATACACTGATAATCAGGCTGCTGTTCTTTCAGACAGCAACAGTCACTGTCATTTGCAGTTCAAACAATATTTTTGGATTTTTACCACAGTGAGCTGGTAAAAACATATGTGTCAAACCCAAGGCCCGGGGGCCAAATGTGGCCCTAGAAGTCATCTTATATGGCCCGTAGGAGCTTACAGAGAATTTAATAACGTCTATGCAGCAAGGTTTCAAAACATGATAATAAAAAAAAAATGTTTTGTCACGCAGCAGTTTGAAATATCTGTTAGTTAAACAACTGAAAATTAACTTCAGTAACTTGTATTAATAGGTTAGGGAGTAGTTACATCTCTACAGTGGACAAGGTGGCATAGGCTGGACAGACTGTTGACCCAGTCAATAATGGATCAGAGTCAATGCTTTATACTTTGCAGTAACTTGTACAGATTGATCCATACATACATTTTCACAGAAAGTATATTTTTCAACTTTGGGTTGTGTGTTTTAATCAATGTTTACTAAAGATTTTTCTCAGGAACCATATTTAAAAAAATCACAAACTTTCTTGGACATTATCCTTAAATCACTGCCTATTATTGAACATTGATGAGGATATTTTATTGTTGACAGAGTGACATCTGAATCTGGTATCAGTATTATTCAAAATTAAGTAATTTATTCATTCATTCATCTTCATCCACTCATCCAATACTGGATTACAGGGACAACAGTCTCCACCACTGTCACCCAACTCACACCGCACTATGCTCTAAGGCAGGTCTGGGCAATTATTTTGACTCGCGGACCACAGCTGGTACTAAAATATGAGTCAAGGGCCAAGTCAGGATCAGAAATATTGAGTATTTCCGTGAACAAAGATAAATAACCAGTAAAGTATTAAATAAAGGCAGCATGCTCTAAGCCTCTTTAGCACATCTATTGGCGAAATGGTGGTTTTGCAGAGAATAGGTAGAAGGATAATGATAATATAAATTAAAAGTATAATTTGGACAAGTCTGGCGGGCCGGATTATAACGTCAAACAGGCCGCATCCTGCCCACGGGCCTTAGTTTGCCCAGGTCTGCTCTAAGGTCTTCATTTGGCTGGTGCTGTGCTCAGAGCACCTCAGTGGCAACCTGACAGGGGAATTAAACCTGAAGCCTTAAGGTCCCAAGTCTGCTTCACTTCAAAATGACAGTGAATCATAAAAAAAAAAAATATATATATATATACACAGACAAAATCACTTATGACCCACCTAAAGGATGCAAACAGTTTTTAAAAATCAATGCTTCACATCAGTGGTTCTCAACTGGTGGGTGCAGACTCAAAAGTGGACAGCTGGTCAAAAATCAAAACAATGTGAATCAGCTGTTGAGCGAGCGTTTTATTTTAGATCTCCTATTTAAAATGTTAGATCTCTTATTTTGAAAGGGTACTCTGCTGAATAAAATGAGAATGTTAAAAGAAGTGATTTTTCAAGGGTTTTTTCTTTAGAAAATGTATTTTCTGGGTTTGAATTCTCTAAAAGTGGGTCGCGTCCTAATGACAGGAAAATGTGTGTCCCAGGGTGAGACCAGTAAACCACTGGTTTACATAATAGAAACACCATGGTCAGAAACGTACCTTCCATTAACGTTTACTTCCAAAAAAGTTACTGTCAGTTCGAAAATATTTAATACTAATCTGTTGTCCTTGATGTAATGTGTGACGACTTTTTGGGAAATGGAATTTTGTTATTATGTTTGACAAACCAAGACTGACAGACACACTCCCCGGTCAACGATCAGGACTCATTTCAAATTGCTTCTGTCCACATTCTTTTTCTGCCATAAAGTTCACTTTCACACAGTTGCTGTAAATAAAAACTGTCTGAACACGGTCTGTGGAATTTCTCGATGTACAGATTTACTATGTGGGGTGATAAAGAGCTCCCTCCAAAACTTCTATAATAAAAGAGTGATGGTGAAATTGATAGATGATGCAGAAAATCGATAGAGTGTAACCGCCTGTGAGCACCGGAGTTTAGCTTCACTGAAGCCTAAATGAAAGTAGTTTCAGCTCATGTACTGTAAAAAAAAATCAAAATAAATGTCAAACAAATGAATAGTCACTTCAGACCACATTGTTTTAATTAAACATGCCAATCAAAAAGTACTGTTTAACATCCACTGTGACTGTTTTACTGACTTGTTACTAATCCCAAAAATTTCAGGAATGACATAAAAAAGCCGGGGAAAATATTTAAATAAAACATGAAGTGGAAACAAAAGAGAACAAATAAAAGAAACTCATTTTAAATAACAAAATAAATAGATTAATGCTACAACCTACTCATTATTATAAGAAAATTTATATTATACTGATGTATTGATGTATTGATCCGGAGGTTATCAAAGTAGTGACCTGAAGTCAAACTCAATAATATAAGATAAGGTTATTTATCCCATTTTGGACTAAATCAACAATGCAATCATCTCTCAGGAAAACCGATTGATTGCGGTGGAATCAAAGACTGATTCTCGGAGAGCCAAGAACCGCAATAGTGACTTTTCCACGATTCCCATGTTTGACTTTCCTGATTACAAGTCAAACATCTGAAATCTGGCTCAGCTCCATTCAACCAAGATTCATTTTTGTTTCTTAAGTTTTGCTGACATTCACATCCAGTTAGTTTATTTTGCCTTGCTGTCTTTTAGGCCGTGTTCAGTAGTTGGACATAGATGTTTAATGTTTGGGTGAAGAAATATATTTTGTCTCTAAACATACTATATATTATTATGTATTTTTTTTTTTGTCTTGGACAAATAAGGAAGCAGAAATTTGTTTGGTTGCCAAAATGGAGCCAAGCAGCAGCTTGTGCCAAAACGTGGAGTTGGAGTGATGGGTGAGCAGATGGGCATCGGATAAAGTCTTTTATTTTCACTATTCAGTCGCTCCACACCTTGGATAATAGGAGCCAATTCAGTTCAGCCCATAAAGAGGTTTATCATTTCCTGTCAGCGTGCCTTACTGTACTGTGGTGAACTGGCAAATAACAAGGTAGCGAAAAAGCAAAGTGGTAGGAATCCAGCTCTCCATCTTTTTCCACCCTCTCCACCAATGACCATCTGTATTTTCCAAAATCCCTCATTTCTGATAATGAGTTTAGACAGGAAATAAGAGAGCTGGAAGCCTTATTGCAGCTGCATTAGGGACACAGGTCTGTCAGACTATATATATATATATCCTTAAAAATATAAAAATGCACAATGGCTACCAAACATTTCCTGCTATGCCACCAATATTGTATCTTGGGATGTTCGATTATAATAATTAGCAAGATAGTATTTGTCCTCATCCCTTCACTTTGGCCCAGTGGCAATGGCTGTGTTGTTGGTGTGAAACTCCAGGGTTCACGATCTGGGCAAGTTCTGATTCTGGTTTGGGCGGTTGGTGTCCAGAGGTCTCACCACCCACAAGAAAGTATGATGTGGTGCTTTGTGATTTGGGTGGCAATCAAGACAATGCCCGTGCAACCCGGTAACAGATAAGCGGGTGAAAAGGGATGGATTATTTTTGCCCAATGTTAGCATATTTTGCGATATCTGTTTTAATCATCACAGAATGCTTGGGTTTGTAATTAAGGTATTATATGCATAATACAGACGCCATCAACTCCTTGTACAGAAAATATAACAGTAAATTCTACTAAGTGATCAATAAATGTCAACTCTGCCCCCTTGGAATCTTGTATTAGCAAAAAGTTAATAATGCCTAATGGTATCCTATAAACTACTAGCATAATAGTATAAATGTTAGGGGACATTTATTAAATATTTTGGGGTTTAAGATTAAATAATTATAATGATAACGAAATCATTTTTTCCTAAATTCCTTAAGCATAAATTGTTCATGTTATAATTTAGCTATTTTCAATATCTACCCAAACTTTACTCTTGCAAAAGTGTTGGACCTGAGTGGACGGATTTAAACCAGGAACCACCAGGACCCACATCCAGCTCTTCAAACACTGGGACAACACTGGCAACACAACCAAAGGAGCAAATTGAGTGATCACAAAACTCTAAAGGTTCCGAGACCCACATCATACAGTACAGAGCAACTGAGATATGCAGTAGACGATCCACTATTTTTCTACTTTGGTAAGAGAGACAAAAGAGACAAAAGTTTCCACATGTACTGTTCAAGCCTTATAAAAAAAAAATAAAACAACCAACAAACAAACTGTTGGAGGTCAGTTTCTAGATCCAAAGGTCAGCCAAAGTAAAAACTGCCAGAAACCATAGTGAACCATCGACTGTGCAAGGAAGATCAACCCTGCGGACGTCTTTATGAACCTGAAGTCTGAGAATGAAAACAAGGCCACACAACTTACCTAGATTACAAAAGAACACTAAAATGTATATGCTCTATGATGGGCTGGTAGTGTAATCTAAACATTCCATTATTTGTCTAACATGAATAGAAATATTGTCATTTACAGCCACTGCTGAAATGAAAGATTTCAGCACCGCTCCTAAGCTCGGACAAATGGTGAAGGTTGTGTCAGGAAAGGCATCTGGCTTAAAACTTTGGCCAAATCAAAGATGCGAGACGATGGACTCGCTGTGATAAAAGATAAGCCAAAGAAGAAGAAGTTTGTAAAAATCACGCTTAAAAGTTTGAACTCCTGGCATTTATATTTTATTTCATTTACCTAAAACGAATACATTTATCTCCTACAGCATATAAATGAAAAAATATATATTTTGGTAAATAATCCTAATTAATCATGATTAACCATGACCAATCACTGTGATCAATCAAAATATATATTTTTAAAAAATAAACAAAGGTGTATATAAGAACATTTTGGCAGAATTAAGAAGTTTAATTGTCCAAACTATAGAGACACAATCGCTAAAATAAACTTAAAATAAAAAGTATTTGAATTAATAAAGCTTTGCAAGCTGATGATCTGGAAAAAAGTCTGACTCTATGTTGTGTAAATATATATATTTATATATATATATATATATACTGTATATACTTGTTTTCCTCTTTTTCTACTGTTCTTTCTGGAGAGCGTTGGCGGCACAGTCCTAAGAGCTCTTCTACTGAGTTTGCCTTGTGCTTGCCGGAATAAATTGGTACCATATGGTGCGATGACAGGATCACTCAATCTTCTGTGTACCTGAACACCACATTAATCATTTTTGGGGGATATTCTTTTCCTTTCATCACACAGGAATTTCCAAACAGCCCCTGCCTTTACGTCTCTCGCACATGTAGTGAATTTACATACACAGGCGCATACACTCTGCCCTTGTTAGGAGCCAGAGCGTTTGACCAGGTTCAAGCTGGAGCAAAACAAAATGTTAAGGTGAGGCGTTGGGTGAGACTTCCTCTCCCCCTCAACACATTAAATTACATTCTGTGTAATATGGTTGCTGGGGAGACACATGTTTCAAATTAACCTACAACTAACCGGTGTGTATTTTCACATTGGCACGATAATATTGGATACCTTGAATGGTGTGGAGACATTGTCCCCAATAAGTCACTATGGAGAACAGCTATTAAATTACAAATATAGAAGTAAAAAAAAAAAAAAAAAAGATTTCCAGAATAATTTAGGTCAGAATTTAAGGAAGGACAAAGGTGAATAAACTGAAACAAGAAGAAAAAAGATTGAAGTGTCTCAGGAGTGAAGGCAGGAGAATGAGAAGGAAGGAGGGGTTGGCGTGTAGTAAGGGAGAAAGAGTGGTTTTTATAGCAATGTCCGCTTGATGAATCAGACATGTCTTATTTGCGGGCTCCACTGCAGGGGAATTTGCATTGATTATATTCCCCTCAACAGATACATTTAAATCAATGTGGCACAGCGCAGCCAGGAAAGTGTGAGAAAAAGAACAAGGCGCAGAGAGCAGAGCCGTAACCTCGGTCAGACAGGAGGAGCCACAGCTCCCCCTTCATGCCAAACAGATGAGATCAGGACGGCCAAGAATTCTGAGGACAGCATCATCGCTGATCTCCCTGTGAAAACACAATCTCCACTCTCCGCCCATAATAACATTTCCCTGGGCTAATACTATGTCTTCATTACACAGCACTTTTTTTTTTTCCCCAAATACAAATGTGCTAAGTTGGTATTTTTTTCCCCTCCTCTGTTTTCATCAAAAAGAAAGAGAATATTCAATATAGCTTTGTGCTTTCACAGTTTCTATTATATTATATTCTCTCAATACATTGAGCTGTGAAGCAACGGCTGCTCTGGATAATCAAATAGAAAACAGTAAAAAAAGTAAAACTCAATTTTAAGTTAGGTTTTTCTTTTCTTTTCTTTTCTTGAATGGCAACGATTTATGTTTAATTATTCGCACCTACAAAGAAAAAAAATTAAAATAGTCAACAAATATATTCATGAATTTTAGCAGTTTGTTTGAAGTTGAACGGTAACACAATTTCGAACACATGATTAACAGGATGATGTTAGTGTTTTCCACAAATTAAAGATGTAACAGCAGGTCATTGAAGCCTGAAAAATGATAGAAATGTGGCTTCAATTTGAAGAAATTGGCAACTGAGGGACAGAAATTGGTCTGTGTGTTTTTGTGTGTGTGTAAGTGTGTGAATAAATTAATAAGAACAGCATCATCACTTCACAGTCCTTTCTTTGATGACAAACACGGCAAAAACACACTGCTGTTACCCAACAAATGTTTGATCATCTGAGGTTTTTTTTTTTTTGCCAATAAAAGAGGGGTGGCAAATTTTATTTATTTTTTAGATAAATTACCACCGTGAAGCTGAGCCACTGCTGACATCTCATCATCAGGAAGATTGCAGTGAATAAGCCTGCAGCTGCTATAATGAAGTCCTATACTGCCCCTGTGCACCGTGGTGGGCCTTTAATAGTGCAGTGAAAATTGCACTATTGGAAATGATAAAAAAAAAAAATAAATAAAAATGTAAATAAATAAATAAAGAAATAAACTTGTATCTATCCTGTATCTGTATTTGTTTTTTTAGGAAACTGCGATGACTGGTAGCCATGGAAACCAGACAATAGATAGTAAGTTATAAGTGACAGAACATTTTTAGCACGCGCACACACACTCTCTCTCACTACGGCATCTCCAAATTCTCTCCCTGTCTCACTCTGCCTACTTAACTCCCTCCTACCCCTACTCTCACCTTTCTCCCTCTCACTCATTTCATTGATAATTTCTCCTGAAGCCTCAAACCCTCACAGCATGATCAAAGTAGCTGTCTTTCACACACACACACACTCACACACACACACACACACACACACACTCAGCCAATGGAGGATGGTTCAGGAGTAACTCCCCACAATTCATTATTCCTGGATGGATGATGAAAGGTTGTATACCAGGGGGTGGAGATGACGCTGTTACGAGGCAAATGCAGCAGAGGGCGTTGCATTGGGCCCACCTCACAGGTGATTGGTCTACAGGATTAGAGGAGACAGCAGGAATAGGACTGTCCTAAAAATCAGTAGGTTTCAGGGCAGAACGTCATTTTTAATTTATTTCTCTTTTTTTTTGTTTGTTTTCCGAGAAATCGCTAGGAAAGTTTTTAAATTTTTTGAAAATTTTGAACTATTTTATTTGCCTAGTTTGGATAGTAAACTGAATATTTGACTTGGAAAAATATACTAAAAGAAAGATATTTCAAAATAATTCTTTTTTTCCAGATTTTTTAGCAACATGCAACGTGCTTAATAACCTAAAAATTAATTTAAAAAAAGGGCATAAATAATATCAGACATATTTTAAGTATACTTCATTACTGTTGCAAAAAGATGTATAACAATCTTTTGCACTGTTTTCCTGAATGCCTTTTTTTTTGCTACTGATAGGAAAGCCTTTCAGATATCTGCCGAGCGTCTTCTCCAGCCTCTCGAAGACACTCCTTTAGCTGGACTTGAGAGCACGCTCTTCGCGCCCCAAGGGTGCAGCAGCAGTGGTGCAGAAAAAAAGTGAACTGCCGAGGACCCCACTGTTTAGCAAACACTCCTACTGAGGAGTGGAATTAATTATTCAAACCTCAAGACCGAGGCAACCCTGTTTGATTGTTGCACAAAGGAAAGGTCAGAGCTTTTCATATCAGGGACCTCCTGGTTCTACAGTCATCAGCTGAGGGAGCGCGTACAGTGAATACGGCCGTCGTGGCTAACAGCTTTTTTTTAAATCGTAAGGATACGATTGCGGGACATGTGACAGACAGTCAGTTCCACAGGTTTTCCACTGTAAATATTATTAGCAACATAGGGAGGAAATGATGAACCGTGGGAGTAATTCTGGCATCTCTTCAGGAAACGGTTATTTTAGAGGTAATTATTGTCTTGAAAATAAATAGAACCATTTGGAATCTCCAAAATAAAACTGCCAAAAGAACAACATTGAGTTGAAACTTACTGTTTCCAACCAGGGTCCTCGCCCCATCTGTGAATGTACTGGAGAACCATCACTTTTGGTCAATCTGATTTTTTTTTTTTTCCTTATTTATCACAAATATACTCTAAAATAATGGATATGCATGGGATATATTGTGACAAAATATGTCAATTATTCCAAATTGTTAGCCTCAAAGTATAATTGCCCAAGTCATTTTTTGGCCAAATTGAGATTTCTACACAAAAATACCAATGTGTTTTCTAAAAATTGTTTTTTGTTGCTTTCCAAAAACATTGAAATATAACTTAGGCAATTATGCTATAAGGCTAACGAAATGCTCCTAGTACTAGGGTTAGTCCAGTTTAAATCCCAGGCAGACAAAGGCCCTGGTATTGGATGTGGCACAAAAAACACAAAAATGGTTTAAATGATGAAATTCATTTATATCAAGGGTCTCGAACTTAAATAAGTTGAGGGCCATCATCCACACTATCATTACTTGAAGGTCCTCATCAGCTTTCAGTGTTTGATACAAAAGAAATAAACTAAGAAAAAAATCAGTTTCCCATAGATTCTGTGTAATACAACACTGAACCAGAAGGAGACCGGGTTTGAAATCTAAAGGATTTACCATTAAATGCGGAGAACAAATCTATAAAATATTATTATAAATTCAACTTTCACATGAAAGTGGGGCCGCAAAATTTCATTCCATGGGCCGCAAATGTTCCACGGGCCGGGAGTTTGAAACCCCCCGATTTATATAATTGTAATCCTTCTGCCTTCTTCCAATATTTTCCCAATAGAAAGTGCAATGAAGGTTGGAAGTATTTCAGCTTTTTAGCCTTTATTTATTACTTTTACACATCAGTTCACACAAATGCTCCATGTATCTGTCCCTGTGTCAAATTTTAGCACCAATGTTGAGTAAAAATGTTGTCCCACATTTTTTGGGGTCTTTAGACCTTTGAAGGTCATTGGTGTGAAGTGTGAAATTGTGCATATGTGTTATGTTGTGGTAATTAGAATTAAAATGACAAAGTTTGAATGCCTGTTCCCCGTCGCGAGAACATCTGCATAATCCCATCCACTTTATTTTGAAATGTCAGAATTAACCATGTAAAAAAAAAAAAACGCCCAGACTCTGACCACCAGCTTCATGGCACACAATGAACATACAGTGGAGAAGCGGCAACGACCAAATCCAGCTTGAAGATCCCTGGGTTTTTATTGGGTAAATCTGACATTACAGTAGAAATCTGTCGAGGCCTCGTCTCATTGTTCTCCATTACAGTGGGTTATAATCCCCCCTCCCAGAAAAAAAAAGCACTGAAGACTGGCAAACCCCAGCAGGGCTAAATACGGAGCGAGGAGAGCGAAAAATTTACAACCATGTGACAGGGGGTGCCTCTTCACTCACTATTGGTGTGTCTGCTCCCAACACAACACGCACGGCGTGTGATACCATTGGCTCCTGCTAACCTCCTGTCAGCCAATCATCTATATCCCAGCTCCACCATTCCATAGAAACCAGGCCTACACCAGTAGGAGGACAACTTTATTGAGTCCCAATTTTTCGCTAGCAACAGATACTACAGAAAAAAAAAAAAGAAACCAAAAACAAACAAAAAAAAAAACTTGAGTAAGAAAGACTTTTGCTTTGTGAAAATAAGCATTTATAGTTAGAAACACAGAGGAACATCATCAGTTCCATAACTGTTATATAATTTTAATTGCTTTTGATCAATCGCGAGCCCTTGTTTGCCTACAGTGATGTCAGCTCCATACCTGTGTGAATTAATCCCCTGATTTATGCCGTCAGCACATAGTGGCTGAAGAGACAGAGACAGATATAGAAGGGAAAGAAGGCAGACTCCTTTCCGTGATGATTTCTCGCAGATGGTTCAGCCTTTACATCTTAGTCGCTCAGATCATTAATTTCACAGGTAATAAAACCCCGTGTTGTTAGCGTCATGCTTTCCCTTCCCTTCCCGTTTCTTCCGTCTCCCTCCCCATGCAGTGGGATGCAGCTGGGTGCAGCTCGTGAGAAGCTGCCAAATAGAGATGACAGTTTGCTCCGCTGTTCATCATTGAAAGCACAGAGCCATGCTGCGTCTATAGTACATGGATGAAAAATTAAACTCAGCATCGCAAAAAATTAATGTGTTGTAATACGTTGTGCTATTTGTCCCCACAGAGGTTCCTATCACTGCCCTGGGTCTGCTCCAACTGCGTCTGTTGGACTCTGACAGATATTAGTTTTTTTTACACACATTTAAATGTGTTTTATTGAATTTCTTGAGAGTCAAGAGAGATTTCCTGTTTTTGTCTTTTTTGCATTATTGGGAAAAATTAGATTTTTTTTTTCAAGAACAAACCAGATGAATATTGGAAATGAAAAATAAATTTGTCTGTGTAGATTGTAAGTCATGCAGTAGTTACTGAAGAACTGAAGAAGCCTCTAGGAAGACAGGTGAAACGTCTTCAAGAAACCTACTATGTCCAGTTGCCCTCAAAGGAACTGTTTTTTGGAAAATAATATTTTGAATAAACAACACCTGGTTAAAAAAATTTGATAGAAAGTATTCTACACCATGCTTAGCTTGCATTTAAACAAACTTTAAACAAATCATTGAAAATATGTTTCCTACATGCATAGGAATCATGGAAATGAAGAATAACTGAGTTTATACTTAAATTTGACAAAACTGGAAGGAAATAATAAATATGAAATTGTTTGAATGTTTCCCAGATATAAAGAAAAGCATCTCGCGCAATTCACTACATCAAATATTTATTTATATTTATTTAAATAAAAATATTGACTCTAACTTTCAATTCTAATTTTTGTTAAAAATATTCCATTTTGACCTTTTTCTATTTCATTTGATTTCATCAGCAACTCAAAGAATAGTCCAATTACCACATTTATATTTATTCAATTTTAGATACTGCATGGAAAATGATGAAGAATATTAGTACTATTAAATATGGATGGGATTCGAACCCACAAGTGCAGAGTACGATGGATTACCAGTCCCCGTAACCAGTCACTCACCTGGTTCCCTCTTAATTTCAGTTATAATGACAAAAAAAGCATAAAAAACACAGAGACCATAGGGGATTCATGAATTATTGGAGGCATAAGAAAGATAAAAAAAATCGTATCCCATCACAATAAGTGGCACTAACGGCCACGTACAGAGCTACGGCCAACTGAAGGCTCTCTGAGAGAGAGAGAGCGAAACATAGGGAAAGGGGGGACAAAGGGAGACAGAGAAGGGTTGGGGTGGGGGGGACACTCTAACCTTTATTGTCAAACACTTCAATGCCGTACCAGAAGCATGGACTTCTATGCGGCACAACAGCAACACAATCTTCCCACTCATAACATATGCGAGGACCTCTGAAGCAATAAACTGATTCTGAGAGCTCTCATCAATCTTTAATCCCTCCCCAGTCTCTGTGGGGCCGCGGCGAGTAAAACCCTCCATGCAAAACCAAAGCGAGGCTGGAATCTGGCACAATCGGAGCTCCAGCAAAAAAAAAATAATGAAGGACTTGTTGACAGCTGATGACACGGAAAACAACTGAGCAGTCCTTCCAATGCCAATATCTGAGGCATGACGTGGCCCAACGTAGCCACTGAAACACAAGGTTTTTTTTTTTTTCTTTTTCCAAAAAACATCATCTTTGTAAAACATTCCAATAACGGTGAACAAAGTGAAAGCGATGTTTCATTCACTTTATGTTTTCACGACATTTGAAATATAGGCTGGGTAATAGTAGGGCAGCAGACAGTGGGTTTTCTAATTTCCCAGATGTGCACAACCAGCGTGTTTGTGGAAATTTATTGGAATTCAATGGTAATTATATTTGTACAAAACTGAATGTACTAGAAGATTTAAGTACTTTGGCAGTGGCGTATATTCTCAGTGTCCAAATGTCAAGTACAAAGAGTAAATTCATATGACAGGAGACAATACAAATCACCCTCTGTGTCATCTCACCACAGTCTTAGACAAAACAACCACTGTAGATCTGACAAAGCCATAGAGCGCTGATGCAGTGTTTCCCAAGAAAAACTTATGACACAAAAAGTAATGAAATATATATTTTTATGAATTACATAATTATCTCAGTCTAAATATTTGACTAAAATCTTCATCTGTTTGGTTAAAAACAACTCCGGTATACTTGCAGGAAAGATGATTGTGGCATATTGCTGATTGTGTTTTATTGTCTAGCTGTCTGCTGCCACGTAGTGGAAGGACATTTAACTGCTCTGCTTGTTACACTTTGAAGACCAAAGTACAATTACCTCCAAATTCACTACTTAAACAAATAGTTTTTGGACAAATGTATTGAAATGTGATCATTTCCTACCTTAGGATCATGTTAGGGTCTTTGGTCACTGGTCTAATGACTCTTAAAGACAATATCAAAAAATGACTTTGTCATAAGAACGATAAAAGTTTTCAGTCTATCGCCCCCTGTCTTTCATCCTGAGTTGATCTAGAAATCAGAGAGCATCTTGTCAGTGACCCTAAGAGCTTGTCTTTCTGCTGCTCGACTGAACTTTACTCGCGCCATATGTTTCGTGGATGTTGTCAAGATTGTGTAAACGCACATACGTGACTATACTGTAAACAAAACGCAACACTGCGGTGGGGAGAACCTGAAGGACAACTTGAATCGTGCCTGATGGCTGCAATACTCTTGCTTGCGCGACTATTGTCATTGACGCTTGGCCGCAGATTCCAAAGTAAAGGTAGTGATACGCTAGACCTTGGCATCCGCACCTGGACTCCCCACAACAATAACGGGTTCACGGCGGTTATAGCGGAGGTGAGTTTAAATTTTACACTGCTGCAAGTGTTGTGTTGTGAAGCCAATCACTCTCCTCGGACCCGCTCGATAATTTACTTGAGAATTTGATTTCCTTTCTGAATGGCTTGATTTCCCGTTGAAGTTGGCAGAGACTTAGCAAGCTGTGCTGGGAAAGAGGGTGTGTGTGTGTGTGTGTGTGTGTGTGTGTGGGTGTGTGTGGGGGGAGTGGGGGTCCTACACCATTTTACCTGCTGCAGATGCAAAGCAGGTGGCCAGGCGGATGACAATGAACAGACAGCATTGGTGGCCTAATTTCTTCATGTCAGACAACACCATATGCTTCCACTGCTCCCCACTACCTATTTAGAAACTTCATCAACATAAGGATGCGAGGCATCATCGTCCTCACAATTAATTACAACAGGACGGAAATGGGATGGGCTTCGTTCTCCATACTGTAAAAGCAATAACACGGAGCATCTCCCCAAGGTACATGGGTGTAAGGTGTTGACTGTTGAGGGACAGAGGACAAGACGGTGTCAAACCGCGTAACGGGGAATGTTACAACTATGAGAGATAACTTTATTTCTGGTCAATTCCAACACCTTAGATCATTTTTATAGGTTAGAGAAACTACTGTATATGATGAGTTCTCCCGCAGGAATGCTGCCATCTGTCTGTGTTTATAAATAAATACCAAAAAAAAAAATTGTTTGCTGAAAATTATTGTGTAAATATATAAACATCCCCCTAAAAAATTGTGCCTTTTTTTTATTATTTCCTAAGTTAGTTGTATATGTTGTATAAGAGAAAGGATTTCCCAGTCACTGACATTGGAAGTGAGCGGAACTACAAAACATTGAGGCTCTGCATCATATTACTCACAATAGCAGAGCCACATTGTCCTTAGGGTTTGTATGAAATGACAAATATATACTGTATATACAGGCATTTAATGTTTATATGTACATATATACTGTATAGAAGATGGTTCTGTATATACTATATATTTGTTTGTGCACACTGTGTAGTAAAATGGTATAGAAGAAAAAAATCATTAAAAAAAAAAAAAAAACTTGGCCGTCGAATGTTTCCAAAAATGAAACGCAAAAGGTTTTGTGACAGCTTTGCCTGCACACAACCAGGAGGAGCGAGAGGCTCAAAGTGTTGCCACTAGAATTTATTCATAACCATGTGACTCGTGACAGTGATGGCTGACACAAAGTCTCTCAAAGCAGAGGTGGTGACAGGTAACAGGGTAAACTATGTGCACCATGGAGACAGCCCAGTCTCTTATGTGGCAGCAGTAGCATACCGGTCCATATGGCTGGAATGTTCCACAGCAATGGGGAGCTGGAACACATGATTTATTACTGTTCACGTTCCATCTAAATTGTTTCATATATAAAATCAGCTCTCGTGGATTTTGTAGGGCACGGCAGTCGCGCACACACTGTGTGAAAATGTGCAATATAAGGGGCAGTAGGGCTTCCCTTTTTTTTTAACAGGAGGGCTTCATTGTTTGGGTGTTTGTGTCATACTGTATCTCACAAGAGATTCCAATTTCCTCTTATGTTTAAAAAAAATATGCTCTTTTAATCAGAGCAGGCTGTTAAAAAGGGAATATGAAATGAAGGACACAGTCAAAACACAGCAAATGCCGTTGCTCCTAAAATGCCTGTTGTGATAATAATCCAGTTAATTTGAATTCCATTTGTGTCAAAGCCCCCGGGATTATACCCAGGTGTCAACACAACACAGAAATGAGACCAAAGACAAAAGTATAAAGTTTTCACCGATAGTGACTGATGTACTAGGGGGACTCCTCCTCGCCCCGCATGGGTTCCCAGCAACATCATACAGCAGTGGGAGGAATAAAGCAGCAAATGGGCTTGTGCAGTACACAATGGCTCACTGATAACAAGAAGGACACGTATTGAAAATGTCCTATGGGGACGAGCAGGCAGGAATGCCGGGCTCCTAATGGTGCTCCAGTGGGGGTCAACATTAAGTGACAAAACAATATCAGTGGGGAAACATTTGCATCACGCCGCACAAATACGCAAGTTGTCAGGCATAGCAAGCCTGGCCTTTTCACTGTGACAGCAATCCCTTTAGGTGTGAGGCGAATGCAGCTGAGTGGCGCAGGGGACGGCAAGAGATTTGGTGGTGGGGGACCGGGGGACTGCGGAAGTTGCATGCAGCGAGGTGTGTGTCGGGGCACCCGAGACAAAGCAATGATTACACACAATGAGAGAGCAGCGCGCATGCTGACACTAATGTAGTCCAAGGGGAGACACAAGACAGAACACTTTTGACAAGTGTGAGAGGGCAGAAGTCCTCTGACAGACAGCATTCTGGGCAAAGAACACGTCTGATGCCGTTTGTGTCTCCCGTAAAATGCTGGATTCTTCAGTTATGAGGCAAATAATCATTAAAATCATGCAAACTGTGATTATAAAAGCAGACTGCTTCATTCATTAGGGCTGGTTCTTAACCCCACCGGTGCACGACCAGCCATAAACTTTCACCTTAATTAGCAGTGACATGAGATTGTTTGTATTCAGTGCACACATTCAGTGGCTAAATGCTCAATTAAAACAGCCTGAGCAACAATAGGAGGCAAATATAGGAGGATTAACCTAAAGTGTGATTGTAGTTGTTAAACACAAATGTATTAAATTTTTGTAATGCTGCTTAAATTCTTGGTGTGTTTCTATTTAAAACAATTAGATAGAAATGAATGGATAGATGGGTGGAGGGATCAGCTCCAAAGTGTAGCTTTTAGCTCACCTGCCCTGGAAGCAGAGAGTCCCGTGTTTGATTCCCAGATAGTGTCAAATGCTGTTTACACATGAATTTTCAAAATATGGGATCAATAAAGTTGAAATATTTTGAAATATTTATCTTAATTATAAGCATGAAAGGAACACAGTGGGAATGAGTGAAAGAAGGGGGTATGGAAGGAACAAAGGGAGAAAAAAATGAAATGAGCTGAATGATACAAGGAAGGAGTGGAGACATGAAGGAAATGAGGAATGAAGGAAGGAAGGAAGGAAGAAAGGAGGGAAGGATGGAAGAAAGAGAAAAAAGAAAGAAGATGGGAATGAGTGAAGGAAAGATGTATGGAAGGAACAAAGGGAGAAAAAAAGGAAATGAGCTGAATTATACAAGGAAAGAGATGAAAGAAGGAAGGAAGGAAGTATGGAAGGAACAAAGGAAGGAAAACAGGAAATGAGCTGAATGATACAAGGAAAGAGTGAAGACATGAAGGAAGGAAGGAAGAAAAGAAGGAAGAAAGGAACGTAGAGAACAAAAAGAAAGAAGGTTGGAATGAGTGAAGGAAGAAAGAATGTATAAAAGGGACAAAGGAAAGAAAAAAGGAAATGCGCTGAATGATACAAGGAAATTGTAAAGACATAAAGGAAGGAAGCAAGGAAGGAAAGAAGGAAGGAAGAAAGAGAACAAAAAAGAAGGTGAGAATGAGTGAAGGAAGAAAAAAGTGTGGAGGAAAGGAAGGAAGGATGGAAGGAAGAGAACAAAAAGCAAGGAGGTGGGAATGTGTGAAGGAAGAAAGAATGTATGAAAGGAACAAAGGAAAGAAAAAAAGGAAATGCGCTGAATGATACAAGGGAAGAGTGAAGACATGAAGGAAGGAAGGTGAACCTTAATTTTATAATAAGGACATTAAATGAAGAACTGAGATACGTGGGACAGCATATTATCATGAGTCCATAGTTGTTCAAACAGATTGATTTTATCTGTGATCCTGTTGAAACAGAAAGAAAGAAAGAAAGAAAGAAAGAAAGAAAGAAAGAAAGAAAGAAAGAAAGAAAGAAAGAAAGAAAGATTTAATATGGTACTTTATTAACACAATCCAGGAAAGAACAGAATCCAAGACA
>JAFBJS010008249.1:0-23268 GCA_016785265.1 Paraplagusia blochii
GGCCGTTGTCCGAGAACTTCAGAAGAACAGAAGGGAGTCAACGCACTAATCTGACATTAAAGAAGGCGAGGGCCAACATATGGACCCCGGGCCACACTGGCTCCTAAATGTCAACAGGGGGTCAGAGTGAGAATGTACACGACTGCAATACTTTCAGCCTTTACTAGGCCACCTACAGGGGTGACGCTGGCATTGCAGGGAAAAGCACAGGATGTAACCAAAATAACATTTTTATTATTACCACTTTGCCAGTTTTTCCATCTTAAACACTGGGATTGAACCAAACTGGTTGAATCAAATTCTTAGATGAACAAACATTGGTTTTTCTAACAAACTTTTTTTATTTAATTATTGACAAATATCAGTGTCACATAATGTAAAGACTGAGGAGCTGCAAACTCACATAAACCCTGTCGTATATTTTGCCCATGAATGGGAATCCCAGTGGTGGGACGATGTACGGAGAGTTTCCATCTTTCACGTTGAAGATCAGATCACCATCACCAACCTCCTCTCCGAAAGGGAGCATGGTGCTTTCTGAAGGGGAGGAGTCAGAAAGTTAGAGTCAGTTATTAATGGTCAGTACCGGTCAGTGAGTCACTCTGCCAGGTCCACCCCGAGGATGGTTCTGGTCCAGACCTGTTCACATCAACATGATTACACTGTTATGGAAGTCCAAAACAAGTCCAACCCTGTCGAGACGTTGGCGAGCAAAAAGCGTCGTCTCTGGGACAGGAACATGTGTAAGACCCGGGCAGATTGTTACAGGACGTCATCCCCGGACACGGGAGCCCTGACACACATTCGTCCACGTCCTCGCAGCCGTTGGGTCCGTAGCCGTTGTCTCTAGTGGCTCTCCAGCCCTGACTGCATGAGCAGCTGAATCCTCCCTGATGGTTGGAGCAGGTGGCGGCAGGGTGACAGCGCCCTCTGGACTGCTGGCATTCGTCGATGTCCACACACAGCGAGCCCAGACTCAGGAAGCCATCGGCGCACACGCATCTAAAGGAGCCGGGCGTGTTGTGACAGACGGCGAGCGCGTGACAAGGCCTGGTCAGGGCGACACACTCGTCCACGTCTCTGCACGCAGAGCCGTTTCCAGAGAAGCCCAGGGGGCAGTGGCAAGTGAAGGAGCCGGGGGTGTTCCAGCAGCGGGCCACGGCGTGACACGGCGAGGTGGCGCATTCATCGGTGTCCACGCACGCCCCCGTCAGTTCACGGTAACCTGAGGCACAGGAGCAGTCGTGTGACCCCGGTAGGTTGGTGCACACCTGGTCGGAGCGACAGGTGGAGCCATCACTGCACTCATCCACATCCTCGCAGCCTGACCCCACAGGGCCGTACCCCGGGGAGCAGGGGCAACTGAAGGAGCCCACGGTGTTGTTGCACTCTGAGTTCTCAGGGCAAGTGTTGGTGTCCGGGCCGCTGCACTCGTCCACGTCCTGACACTGCGCAGCGTGCAGAATGAAGCCCACGTCACAGGGGCAACGGAAGGAGCCCTGGGCGTTGACGCAGGTGGAGTGTGGGCCACACACCGAAGAGTCGGCGCATTCGTCTTCATCCACACACTCCGTCCCGTTGCTCCAGAATCCTGGGTCACATTCACAGAAGTAGGAGCCCACACTGTTCAAACAGGTACCATTGGCGCAGAGCTCCCCGGAGTCAGCGGCGCCGCACTCCTCCACGTCCACACAAGACTGGTTCACTCTGGAAAACCCGGCATCACACGGACACAGGAAGCCGCCGTCGGTGTTGACGCAGGTGCTGTGCTCAGGGCAGGTGGAGTTAAAACACTCGTCGATGTCTTCGCAGTGAGTGTCGTTGCCTCGGTAACCGTCCAAGCACTGACAGAGGAAAGAGCCCTCGGTGTTGAGACAACGAGAGAAGTCGGTGCAGCGTACCAGGCCGAGGGAGCACTCGTCTACGTCCAGACAAGAGGAGCTGTTGCCTGAAAACCCCGGGTCACACTCGCAGCCGTAGCTCCCGTCGGTGTTCACACAGCTGCTGTCTTCGGGGCAGGAGAAGTTTCCCGTCAAACACTCGTCCACATCCCGACAGTGCGTCCCGTTGTCGCGGAAGCCGTCCCAGCAGTCGCAGACGTAGGAGCCGTCGGTGTTGAGGCAGGAGGAGAACGGACGGCACCGCTCACCTTCCGAAAGGAGACATTCGTCTTCATCCCCGCAGTCGGTGCCGTTTCCTTGGTAACCGTCCCTGCACCTGCAGTAGAAGGAGCCCTGGAAGGAGTGGCACTCGGCCAGCAGGTGGCAGTCGTGGCTGGCGTTGAGACAGGTGTCTTGGTTCACGCACGTGCCACCGTCGTAGACCAGACCTAAGATACATGAACACCTGTACGAGCCCGGGGCGTTGACGCACGCCATGTTGCTGCTGCAGGTGGCGTTAAAGTCACACTCGTCTACGTCCTCACAGATGAAGCCGTCACCGCCGTATCCGTCCAGGCAGCGGCAGCCGTAGGAGCCGTCAGAGTTGAGACACAGAGCGTGGACGCTGCAGTTGTGTGGCAGGGAGGCGCTCTCATCACACTCGTCCACATCCTGACAGTCAAAGCCACTGCCCTCCATGCCAGGTGGACATTTGCAGGAGTGATTTCCAGGCAGGTTAGTGCAGCTGGCGGCGGGATGGCAGCCCCCGTTTTGGAGTTGGCACTCATCAAGGTCTACAATTCATCCAAAATGGAACAGTGTCAGGGAAAAAGCCCTAAATGGTGCTAAAAAGAAAAGCTGAGAAGACCGACAACTCACAAAGGAAAGAAAACAACGGGGGTGTCACCACCAACAACAACAACAACAACAACAACAACCACCACCACTGTCCATCTTTTACCTGAGCAGTTTTTCCCGTCTCCATCGTAGCCACTGAGACACAGGCAGGAATGGCTGCCTACGGTGTTGACACACTGGGCGAACTCACTGCAGTCCTTCTCTCCGCTCTCACACTCGTTCACGTCTTCAAACACAAAAATGTGCAGAAAAAAAAGAAGAAGAAGAAGAGAGTGTGAGACATTTACTCTTAGAAAAGTCTAAAACTCTCCAGGCCTGGACGTATCTCCATGTTCATGTGCAGAGAGTTATAAGAAACATGCATTTCCAAAAAATGACAATGTACAGATATTGCACTTTGAGTCTGGTCTATTGGGATCAGTGTCTGTTGTACAGTCCAACAGCTGCGGGGACAAACCACCTGTGATAACGCTCCTTCAGACGTTTGGGGTCTTTCAGTCTGTTACTGAAGGAGCTGTGACGGTGTCCTGCAGGGGGTGGGAGGGATTGTCCATCAGCTGTCTCTTATACACATCTAGATGTGTATAAGAGACAGATATAGCCCACGTTTACAAATCAAATTTGTCACATAGGGCTTTACAGGGTTGGTAACATCCTCTGTCCTTAGACCCTCAGCCAGGGTAAGGAAAAGCTACCGAGGGAAAAAAAACTTTTTTAACAGGGAAAAAACGGTAGAAACCTTAGGGAGAACCACAGGAGAGGGGATCCTGTCTCTTATACACATCTAGATGTGTATAAGAGACAGGCACATGTTAGGGGCAGGGCGGTAGTAGCCCTGTTGACAGGGACACTCGTAGGATCCGTCAATGTTCTTGCACTCTTCATTGGGTCCACACGGCTCACTCTGACCCTCACACTCGTTGATGTCCTGGCACAGAGTCTGGTTCACCAGGTCGAACCCTCCTGGGCACCGGCAGGAGAAGAAGCCCTGGCCGTTGACGCACTGAGCGTTGTCGCTGCAACCTCCGTTCTCCAACAGGCACTCGTTCACGTCGGAGCACCGGAACAGACCGTCTCCAGAGAAGCCCACCTTACAGGAGCAGTTGTAGGAACCGGGAAGGTTGACGCAGACGGCGTTCTCGTGGCACCGTGTCATCAGTGAACACTCGTCCAAATCCTCACAGGTCAGACCATCGCCTCTGAACCCGTCCACACACTCGCACTCAAATGAGCCAGGGAGGTTCTCGCAGCTGGAGTAGACGCTGCACCTGCCCAGCGCACACTCGTCCTCGTCGTCACACTTGGTCTCATTGAAGACGTAGCCCAGACCGCAGTCACAGTAGTAGGAGCCGCCGGTGTTGACGCACGTGGTGATGGAAGGGCAGATGTCGGGGTCTTGACACTCGTCGATGTCCTCACACTGCCGTCCATCTCCGGTGAACCCTCCTGGACAGGAGCACTCGTAGGTGCCCAGCCTGTTGATGCAGGTGGCCACCGGGTGGCACTGGTTTCCTTCGTCGCACTCGTTAATGTCCGCGCAGGTCAAACCGTTCCCTATGAAGCCGCTCCTGCAGGAGCACTTGAAGGAGCCCACGCTGTTCACACACTCTGCGTACAGACTACAGGTGTTGGCCGCACACTCGTCAATGTCCTCGCACTGCTGCCCCTGGCTTTCATAACCAGCGTTGCACGTACAGGTGTAGCTGCCGGGTTTGTTTTTACAGCCCTTGTAGCCCAGAGAGGAGGAGCAGACCTGGGGATTTTCGGAACACTCGTCGATGTCCAGACACAGGTAGTTCCCGTTCCCCTTGTAGCCTTTATTACAGGTACAGACGTAGGAGCCGGGGTTGTTGGTGCAGGTGGCGTTCCAGTGACAGGTGTTTTTGTTTTCACATTCGTTAATATCAGTGCATTCAAATCCGTCGCCGCGGAAGCCGTTCCTACACCTGCACTGTCTCCCGCCCTCGGAGTTGATGCAGACGGCGTTGTCGTGGCAGCCTCCGTTCTCCTCCTCGCACTCGTCGATGTCTTGGCAGTCGATTCCATCTCCGACGTATCCACTGGAGCAGAAGCAGCTGTAGCTGCCCAGGGTGTTGTTGCAGGTGGCTCTTTGGTGACACCTGTGGAGACCACTGCCGCACTCGTCAATGTCGCTGCACAGCAGACCGTCGCCCTGGTAACCCATGTGACACTCGCAGGTGAAGTTGTCTCTGAATTGCAGACAGTCGGCCTGTGGGTGACACTTGAACCCCGCCCCCTCACAGTCACTGGGCGTGGCCACTGGAAAGAGCAAACGTGGATCAAATCAATGATTGACTCTTTCGTCTCACTAACAAGACCTACAGATACTGAGACAACTCACAGAGGAACTGACACAGAGACAATTAGGAGCCTATTGTCCATGGTCTGGACCTCCACACTGTGCACGTACCTGCACTGCTGTACTTCAACAACACAGTCAAACTGATCAGACACAGGATTGGACACCTGTGAGGACAAAGAGCAGATGAACATTCAGTCATTGCACAGCGTCTCACATCAAGAACAACAGTCAGTGGGTGTTGGTTCCTGACGGTGTTTACTGACGGAGCCATGGAGAAGGGTGTGAAGCTTTGACTTGACCTGGTTGTGATTGTGTGTCTCTTCCCGGTCGTACTTTGTGTTAGTGCAGTTCTCCTCCCTCTGAATAATGTCAGGTCAGGTGTGTTTTGTTACAGCTCATGTGGCAGAAACCTAGGCTTTCATCCCCATTTCACACTCATCCACTCACAGATCATTGTCCATAAGATCTGGACAAGTTCTTCCCGACACAGAGTTTTCCGGGTTTTTTTTTTTTATTTTTTTGCTTCCTGTAACTGTTTGCACTGATTAAAACTGTTGTCATCTTCCTTTGTTTGGGTTTAACTAGATGTAATATTGATACTGAGTGATTCTGCATCCGTTTCCCATAATGCATCTCACAACATCACGCACATTATCAGTCATCCCTGCATTTTACACAGGACGTTGTTGAAGTGGAGACGAGATGGACATTTATGAGAAGAACATTGTCAACACACAGTGGCAGTGTTGACTGACTGACACACACACACACACACACACACACACACACACACACACACACACACACACACACACACACACACACACACACACACACACACACACACACACACACACACACGTTTACCTATTACGTAAACCCAGGACTGTCCAGTTTCAGTCCTGTTCATCTTCCCTCTGGGACTGAAACTGGAGGACGTTGTTAGAAAAGTTCTGATCAACTCTGTTCTAAGTCCCATATTCCACCAGTCCCGTCTGGATCACTTCTCACCTGTTCTCCACCCTTTATATACTGTACATAATTATATATATAATCCACCCAATCGTAACTTAGAAGACAAAAGAAGATAAAACTCTGGACTTACTGCATATTTCTCCGTCCGTCTTCAGGTGGGGAGAAGGCTCAGTCTCCCCTTCCTCAGATTGTTCACCTTCTCTTTGCCTTCGATCCTCTGACTCTCTGTGGCTTCTCCATGTCCTGTCCTCCCTCCACCTGTGTCTTGTCTCCTCCACCCCTCAGATCTGGGACAATGGCCCAGATTACCAGGCAGAGCTCTGCCCTGACATCTTAAACCTCTGGGAAGGGGAACACCCATGTTCCTCATGTTCCTCATGTTCCTCAGCTCATGAGTCAAACCTCTGACAATGAGTGGAGCCGTCACCTGAGGCCTACATCCGTCCTCTTCACTGGAGACAAGTGGACGGGACACAGACGGAGGTTTCATGAATGGGGGTCAAACTCACTCAATGTCACAGCTTGTTATGAACTTTTACTCAGAACCAAAAACTGGTTGACGGTGATAATGTAACCGACAAAGGTAAAAAAGCGCCACCTACTGTCCGCCCTGCGCCCCTACCGGGAGGTTCGACTTCAGTCGTGGTTTTAAATGACGACACAAACGGACGCGGCTCTGTCCGGTTCTGACACAGTTCGTCATTCGGTCCGATATTAATGGTTATCAAGTAAATGACTACATTAGCCACACTAAACGACACTGCTGTCACTTCCGCGTTTGCCGCGGGGAATTGTGGGATATGTTCCCGCTCTTTTAAAGGTTCGACCTCAGAGTGAAAGACATCGCTATCGAACCGAAGCTAATGTGACGTAAAAAGGTTCCGTGGAGTGACTTTCTTCACTGGGTGAGTTTGGTTCTGAGGTCAGTACTGGGCTGGTTTCCTTCTTGGGTTCACAGCCGTTTTTTTCTGTCACTTCTGTCACTTTGTTCTCACTTGGTTGCGATCACAACGTCATTGTAATTCAACTGCACAGGCACAGTCCACACTTTGTGTTCCTTTGTCTGTATTGTACAGGAGTGTAGCTCCACTTCCTGACCTATAGGTGGTGCTATGTTTAAAGCAGGGGTGTGTAACTCGGGGCCGCTGTGGCTGCAGGTTTTGTTCCAACCTATCCATAGCAAACTAGTTGATAGTGATGTCCCAATGAGGCTTCGTGAGGCTTTGAATCCTTCTCGAAAATCGGTTCATTACTCGACGCTTTATTCATTAAGAACGTGTGGGGCCATCTGCTGGCATGTTGGTTGTACTGCAGCCATGCGAACGGTTGATAAACCAAGCAGGTGAACCAGCTCTATTAGCAGAGATTAGCATTCATTTATTTTCGTCGATGTTTGTTTATCAAAGAGGAGATACAAGGCCAACGCATCTGAGGTAGGGCACAAGAAGTACAATTACAGCTTCGTATTCAGCTGAAAATATTATCAGCATATAAATATGAACTACAAATATGTTAATTGTCATCCTACATGTTTTGCGGGTAGTCAGTAAAGTTGAATGTTTCATTGAATGTTTTTGAATTTTATTGATATTTTCATAATATTAATTTCATGAAAATACTGCCTTAATTGCTTTAAAAACATAAAAACCTTCAGCCTCAGGGGCCGTTGTCCCCTTGGTCCCCCCACCAGGCTTCGCCCTGGACTTGACTTGGGCGCTGGTGGCCCCAAGACCCCCAGACATTTCAGCTGAAATCAAATTTTCCTGTTGCCATCCCTGTATTAGTGAACTTTAGCTTTGATTATTATCACCATCGATGGTAAATTTTACTGCGTGTTTAGTTGGTCCTTGGTCGAATGAACAGAACACACACGTATCCATCTATTTCTAAATAAAACTGATACAAACTTAATTTCACGTGTTTCTTTATCCTTCTTATGAATCAATGGTTAAAACGTGGAGACGGAAATGTACTTCTGAGGTCAGAATTAAATAAATTAATGAACAATAATAACTTCATAAACAATTGCCATAATGATTGCTTTAGACGGGATTCGAACCAGTGACAGACTAATATCAGTGACATTACCTCTGGACCAAAGAAAACCTCTGTCCACGACATGCTGACATGAATACGTTTATCTATATCTATATGTTGTATAAATACATTCAACACATGGAACTACGTCAGCTCAGCAGCACCATCTACCGTCTTATCATTGTTATGTGTGGTTTATTCTTTGGTACTGGAGGAATAACAGATGAGAAATACTTTGTATAAAACAACTTTGTTCATTTTTAAATGCTTCCAGACTTCACTGATCAAATCAGACCAGACAGACAACGCATGCGCTGTTCCATCGGTTTTAAACACAACTGAAACCCGCGGGTCTTTCAAAGCTCCGCCCATTGAATAAACCAGTTTGTCGCTTCAGTCCGAATGAAGCCGTAAAGTGGATCAAACGTCATCAGTCACGTGATTTGAAGCAAGCTCGGAAGAGTGTCAGTGCTTCGAAAAAAAATCACTACGGCGTATAGGGATGTGGTTCGAAGCCCCAGTTGACCAATCAGCTGTCTGGAGACTCAGATGGTTGAAAATTCAAGTCAGGTGTGGCTGCTGGTTGGTTAGAACAAAAACCTGCATCCACACCGGCCCTTTGTGGATCCGGTTTGACTCCCCTGATTTAAAGGATTCACCTGGGAAGGTTCAACAGCGATTTCCAAAAAAATGTAGTTGTCAGCAGCTGAACAACGTCAGTCTGTGGTTGTTTAGAAAACATTAAAGATTAAATTCATTTTTTTGTCTTTGTGACGTTGTGATTCACAACAAAATTTGGCCTCTGTATTTAACCCATCATCAAAGTGAGCAGTGGGCAGATAATGAGCGCCCGGGGAGCAGTGAGTGAGGACCACACCAGGCTCAGGGCACCTCAGCAGTAACTTGGCGGTAGGGGGATTTGAACCAGGGACCTTGCAGTCCCAAGTTTGCTTCCTTAACCACTAGGCCACCACTGCCCTTGGTTTGTTTTCCTGAGTGGATTGTAACTTTGTGGAGAAATGAATCGGCCTCTGTGACGTCCCTCTCTCCACCCTGTTGATGGTGTAGTAAACCCGGTGGGTTTTTTTGGCTCCACCAACCTGTACCTGACAGGCTGCCGTGTCTCTTCGTCACATCTTTAAATTCCTGGCTTCAATGACCTTCCTTCTGTGAAGAGGCCGTAACACATCCCTGCCCCCTCCATCACCCTGATGTCCCTAAGAGGTCCGCTCTCCAGCTTTAGGAACCACTGGTTCAGACAAACATCAGTCAGTAACAGGTTCAGATTAACCAAATAATCCATGATTTCTCTTTCTGCAGGAGCCATGTGGAGATCCTGGCTGTCATCCATTCTCTGAAGACCTCCCCTCTTTTTAATTGGACACCAGGTAAAAATGAAACATTTTGGCTTTTGTTTCTTTCTTAAAGAATGAAGTCACAGTTTAGGATTGTTTTTATTTGGCACTACCTCATATGTCCACTAGACGTCGCCAGATTTTTTTTTTGCAACTTTCGCAATCAGGCACAAGCAGTTGTATTAAAATAGTCAAAAACAGTGTAAAGACTCAGAGGAGAAATGTTGTTTACCAAAGATTTTGATCCTTTAGATATTTATGGTTCATGGTTAAGAAGCAATTTGAACCCTGGGTTTTCTGAAGAACTGATGGCAACAAACATTCAGTTTCTTCAGTGACCTTTAACATCAACTTCTCACAACACTTCAAAAATGAATACAATAAAAAACAATGACAAGAAGCAAAGACTTGGTCCAGAATGTGGAACCGTCACGGTGCGAAGGAGAAGAGTTCACGTCCAAACAGTGGAAGCCGTTGCCTTCTGTGCCATGAGGACAGGAACAGGAGAAGTCTCCTGGCAGGTTGGTGCAGCTGGCAGCAGGATGGCAGCCTCTGTTCTGAACCTGGCACTCATTGATGTCTACGACAGAAGCCAAATGAAAAAAACAAAACAAAAAAACGTTGAGCTGAACAACAGAAACAAAAGAGTCTTTTGTTTCTAACCTGAAATGTTCCGTCCATCACCTGTGAACCTGTGACAAACTCAATGCCTCGATGAAACAGTCAGTGGTTTGCAAAGCCCTGAATCAGACCAATGTGACCTCCCATGTCCATCCTGCCTTTTTGGTTTCAGGACCAAGTGAAGTGTTGGAAATAAACACTTTATTAACGAAACTATTGTCTCAACTCTCCAGATAATCAGTATAATCCATGTAATCAGTATAATCCAGGTCTATAAAACAATCATCAGGATTTTAATACATCCAGGGTTGAAATGTCCTCTCTTCAGTCAGGTGGTGGAGGTGAGAGATCACACTTCTACAGACCTCTAGTTTAGTGTGGGGTCCTTTACTGGGGACCCCCTTAGTTCCAGTCAAAAGAACAAACACATTTGGACAAATGAATGATCCCAACTCAGTGGTGGGAGCAGTTTGGAGCTTTGGGATGAATTAGAGCGAAAGAACTTCCCATCACTACACTCCTAACCCTGCCTACCTAGGAGAGTTGAAGACGTCCTAGCTACAGTGGGAGGGTAGGTCAGGAAGGTCAGTTAGGAGGTTCATAAACGGGTCGAGGCTTGAGAGTGAATGGCAACAGTAGGGACCAAGGGATCAAGGAGTTTTCGAGGGGTTTTCAAGGTGCTCTGAACATAGCACCATCCTGACCCAACAAATGCAATCCTGGAGACTGTAGCTGCTTGTAGACCAAGTATTCCGCCTGTAAAACAGTGCTGTGTGTCCCTGAACTGACCTTCTCTGGGTGGAGACAGACAGACAGACAGACAGACAGACAGACAGCTACTCACCAACACAGGTGGTCCCTTGGAGTGCGTAGCCTTTTCTACAGACACAGGAGAAGGATCCTGGAGTGTTGACACACTCTGTTTCATCCTCAGGACAAACGTTGTCGTCCCTGCACTCGTCCACGTCGGAACAGAAGACTCCATCACCCTGGAAGCCCAGGTCACACACACACTGGTGGCCAGCAGGCGTAGGGTGACACAGACCGCGGGCGTGGCAGGCCGGGTCGCACAGTGGACTGGGAGACACGCAGCTGTCGTTGAGCGCCAGGGTTCCGTTCAAACACGAGCAGACCTGTGTACCGGGGGAGTTGACGCACGTGGAGAAGTGTGGACAGATGGCACCAGGCAGAGCACACTCATCCACATCCTCACACAGGAAACCATCTCCCTCAAAGCCCGGCTCACAGGAGCAGCCAAAGTCTCCCATGGAGTTAGTACACAGTGCACGCGAGTGACACGGGTCGGCCTCGGAACACTCGTCTACGTCCTCGCACCGGCTCCCGTTTCCCGTGAATCCTCTGTAGCAGGTACAGGTGTGGGAGCCCAGTGTGTTGAGGCAGGTGGCGTTGACGTGACACGGGTTGTCGTCGCACTCGTTGACGTCGACGCAGTCCATGTTAGGGGCCTGTCTCTTATATCTCCAACAGGCACTCGTTCACGTCGGAGCACCGGAACAGACCGTCTCCAGAGAAGCCCACCTTACAGGAGCAGTTGTAGGAACCGGGAAGGTTGACGCAGACGGCGTCCCTGTGACAGCTGCCGCTGTAAGTGCACTCATCAAAGTCGGTGCAGTTCAATCCATTGCCCTCAAAGCCAAACGTACACATGCACCGTCTTCCCCCAAGAAGGTTGATGCAGACGGCGTTGTCGTGGCAGCCTCCGTTCTCCTCCTCGCACTCGTCGATGTCCTGGCAGTCGATTCCATCTCCGACGTATCCACTGGAGCAGAAGCAGCTGTAGCTGCCCAGGGTGTTGTTGCAGGTGGCTCTTTGGTGACACCTGTGGAGACCACTCTCACACTCATCAATGTCACGGCACAGTACTCCGTTGCCTTGGTAACCCATCTGACACTGACATGTGAACCCGTTTCTGAAGTTCACACAGTCGGCCTGTGGATGGCACCTGATCCCCAGCCCCTCACAGTCACTGGGCGTGGCCACTGGAGAGAGAAATGATGACAAAAGCATTTGGAAATGACTGTATTTCAATTATTACAAATATCTAAATGTTAAGTTTATACTGACCCCCAGTGGAATGTTTCAGCACCACGTTCGAGGCAACCACCATGGGCCAAAGCAGGGAAAACCTGAGGGGAGAACGTGTGGTTAATAATGTTTGACGTAACCATCAGCTCTGGCTCAATAAAGTGGGACGAGGCCGACGTCAACAGGTC
Organism: Paraplagusia blochii; assembly: GCA_016785265.1. Taxonomy (NCBI): domain Eukaryota; kingdom Metazoa; phylum Chordata; class Actinopteri; order Pleuronectiformes; family Cynoglossidae; genus Paraplagusia; species Paraplagusia blochii. The sequence goes on from JAFBJS010008249.1 coordinate 12,284, forward strand.
TGATGGACCCTCACAATAGCAGAGTCCCCCATAAGGCAGGAAGGGAAGGCGTTGCCCGGCAACACTGTTTAACGTGGAGATGCAGCTGCTGTCTTTCAAAGGAAGGAACTCAACTCCTTTGCTGAAGTCACCAAAGTAGTCGGGGGGTGGATGATGATGAAATTGGTCCTGAGTCCCTGAAGGCCCTGAATGGTTCTGCTCCCTCCAGATTGGGGAATAGATCCTGCCTCAGGTGGAGGAGTGTTAAGTGTCTGAATAGGGAGGGAAGTATGGAGCTTAAGACAGACAGGTGCGTTGGTGCAGCCGCCACATTGATGTGGTCGTTATATTGGTCTGTTGTGGTGAAGAAAGAGTGAAGAGCTCATGATCTACCCTCACTTGTGGACATGGGTCATGACAGGAAGAACCCAAACCCAAATACAGTGGACAAGATGAGCTTGGTGTAGAGCTGGTTGATGGCTGAGGCATTTACATCGTATGTCCCCCATTTTTATAGTCTTCAGGTACATAGTACAGAGTCCTGTCCTGTGATTAACAATTTCATCCAATGTTACTAATTGTTGCTATTAAATAAAAACACTGGAATGATGAGTGTGTGTGTCGTCGTCGCCCCCCCCCCACACACACACACCATTAGAACTATGAAGAACTGTGATCACCTCATCCTCAGTACAGTACAGTTTCAGGTCAATGTAATGTAATAACAGTAATAATTAACCAGGATCAACATTTTCTCAACACTATTTTTTAATTTTTTAACAAAACCAAATTCAGAAAAGTTCCCACTCACTGCATATTTCCCAGATGTTCTCTGTCAACTGTGGATCGTCAGCTTCTTCTGGTCCAAGACCTTTTCCTCCTGTGGAGTCAGATCTCTGGTGTTCTGTAGCATCTTCTTTTCTCCGCCTTTGTCACCTTTAGCTCAGTTCTCCACCCTCCAAATCTGGGCCACTGGCTTATGTACCTGCATCTACAGTGTTCTGACTTGGGAGAGGGGGAACGCCCACTTCTACCAATTGGCCCTGACCCTGAGGCAGTCATGTGACCTTATCAACAAAGAGCAGGTATTGGTTGGTGATGACTTTTGTCCAGAACTCTTTGGTATAATAAACCTGGCTCACTCACCTGTTCTTCGTGGCCTCATTTTGTCATAGCAACTCATAATAGTGAGCAGTGCATAAATGAAGGCTTCAGGTTCGACTCCGTCAGCTGCCAGGGGTTTGATTCAGTTCTGCTAAACCCCGTCTGTCTGTCTGTCTGTCTGGTGACATCACGTTCATGTCCAGTCTTTGTCATTTAAAGAAATTTTACTGAAAGTCTGGACCACAACGTGGACGACGTCACGTCGACCTCAGTTTCCATGTTGTCTTCCTGCTGTATTAAATCTGTCCACCAGGTGTCCTTAAACTCAACTTTTTGTTTTTAACTCCTGTTCAGACACCAGTTCTCCTCCTCTGGGTCCGGAGTCATGTGACATTCACTTACTCGTCTGTGTGTGTGTGTGTGTGTGCCCTGCTTCCGACCACTGTGGCCGGACTGACCACTATGGACCAGGTGAAGGAGGAAGTGGTTCATTATCACCACCTCACTGTTGTCTACTCTCTACAGCAAAGCTGGACAAACTAAGGCCCGAGGCCTGGATGTGGTACTTGAATTCTTATTCCAAACACCTGCGTGTGATACTATTAATAGAGTTCATTAATTCCCTGCAATACCAGCAATCCCTCAATAGATGGCATAAAAGAGACTAAAAGCATTTCATCATTTTAACCTTAACTTTCTGACCATTCGCACACATCCAGTATCTCTCTGCTCCGGACCCGGTCAGAGTGTTGGCCCCTGGAGGGTGGGTGTGGGTGTGGGTGCGGGTACGGACCAGTTCCACTGGTCTGGTCTTCATGTTGTTTTCAACTTTTGTTAGTGAGGAAACATCTGTGTGAGAAAAGTCTTTAAAAGGGTGTGTGTGTGTGTGAAACAATGCTGTCTGAAGGTAAACACTCTCAGGTATGGTGCGCTCCACCTCAGGTGTGCTCCACCTCCATCATGTAAACATTCTGATACAACCATATTTGGATTCTACTGTATGATAATAATTAAAATCTGTTATGTTGATAATAACAACATGAAATTCAAACAAACATATTATTGCTTATCAGTATTATTTTTTCATCATATATATATATAATGATAGAATAATATTATTATTATTATTATTCAGTCATCCACTGTCAGTTGCTTTGGAAAAGTGTGTCCACAGCAACACTTCACTGTCCCTCTGTCTCCCAGGCTTTTGTTTCTGCAGGAACCTGGACAACTTTCATTTGTTTCAGCTTGCATTGGTCTCTGCTCGATGTCTTGTGGACCAGTGTCTGTGGAGACGGCTAGACTGTGACTGGTTTTTCTGCTGATGGTGGATCACCTCTGATTTGTACCAAGTAAATAAAGTTCCATTTTAAAATCTCCATTTCTGTCTGTCCTTCTGTCCCTCAGTCTCTCCCTCCGTCCTGGTACCAGTTCCACTTTTTCACACAGGGAACTTAGTTCTGTGTGACCTGCTGGTCGATGGTGCAGTGTCTTCCTGTCACCACCACCCGCCCACCATCACTGGTCCCTTCGTTCCTCCTCTGGTCAGCTGACCTTCTGTGGAGCAGTTCTACCAAAGGTTCCAGATCAGATGTGGTTTGTGTTTCACCTCTGTTTTTATTGGGTGTTAATGTTTGATTTCTCTGGTAAGTGTTTGACAAACATCTCAGCTGGTGAAGAACGTCCAATCACCTGCGTCCATGGCCTGAGAGTGTGGTTTCACCCAGTTTCTCCCACTGCTCCAGAAGATTCTTCAACGTACCTGAGCCTCAGCCTCTGACTCAACAGCGTCAGGCGTGACACATGGTTTCTGTCATCATCACAACACAATGTTTCCCTGTGTGTTGTAAACAAACATCTGAGGAATTTCACAGTTTCTCCATCAGTTCCTCCCATAAAGACTGATATTAATAGGAAAACAATCCCGACACCACCTAAATAATAATAATATTAATAATAATCATCATCTTCATCTTCATCTGTGGGATTATTCTTTCCACTACATAACACACTCCAAATGAATCTCAAAATAAAGTCGTTGATCAAACTGGTCACAACGTCGATCAGATCTGTATTAAAAAAATCCTACAAAGTTTTTTTTAAGTCATTTTAACAGAACACGAAACCGGCGTCAAACGTAGGAAATGTACGGGCTGGTGGGGAGGGGGGGCGTGACCATATATGGTCATTCCGCTGAAAAGGTGCGTTTGGAGTACGGGAGCCCCACCTCTTCGCTGACGTCACCCGGGAGCCGTCCGAAGGTGTTAAATTCTGCCGAGAGTTGAAGTTGAAGCAGTTGGTGGAGAAACGACGACTCGGATCTAAAGCAGCTCGTGCTCAGGTGTAGCCTCCAGCCTCTGACGCCTCGCCTCACCTCTGTCCGTGTGCGTGTACGTGCGCGCTCCCGTCGCTCTCTGTCAAACAGGTTTGTCGGGGACACACCTGCCCTCAGTCAGGTACTTCTGTGACTCGACTCCATTTTCTTTACTCCGTGTCTGGGCTGAGTGAACGAACGAACCAACGAAGAAGAAGAAGAAGAAGTTCGACGATGACGGTCTGGACTGTTGTTCTGCTGCTCGCGGCCTTGGCTGCAGGAACCTCCGCTCAGAGCTGTAAGTCTTCAACTGCTTTTAGTTCTGTTTGACTACGTGACGTCATTTAGTCTGGAAGGTAAACGGCCGAGGTTCGGTCCGTTAACGTTTTCTCTGGTTGGCGCTTTATTCAGAAACAGTTTCTATCGTTTTTCATCGACTGCTGCTCGGTTGCCGCGGTTGGTCGGTTGGTCGGTCGGTTGGGTGGGTGGGTGGGGGTGGGGAGCCTGGTCCCGCTCTTGGAGTGATTGGAGGAACCAACGCCCAGCTGGAACCGCGCTGCTCTTCCTGTTGTTGGCCGCCTGTGTACCAACCAGGCCGTGACAACTGAGGCCACTTCCTGTTTCCTGGTTGGTTTGATTGAAGTGAAATGGAACCACTGACCGCGACTGTTCTCTGAACCAGGTTCCTGTGAGTCCATGAAGTGGGCCACCTGTGACGGCAACCCGTGTTCCTGCTACGTCATGACTGGAGACAACTTCAAGCAAACTCTGGACTGCACCAAGTGTGAGTATAGGATAGGATCAGAATCCTGCTCCTGCTCCCTATTCTGGTCCCTACTCTGTTGACCCACGTCCCTCCTTCAGTGATTCCCAAGTGTTTCCTGATGAAGACGGAGATGTACCGAGCCAGGAAGAACCTCGACACCCGTACCAACATCGGAGGGAAGCCCGTGGAGACGGCCTTCGTCGACAACGACGGCATCTACGACCCCGACTGCGAGACCAACGGTAAATTCAGGGCCAAGCAGTGCAACAACACCAAGGAGTGTTGGTGCTGACTACGTGACGTCATTTAGTCTGGAAGGTAAACGGCCGAGGTTCGGTCCGTTAACGTTTTCTCTGGTTGGCGCTTTATTCAGAAACAGTTTCTATCGTTTTTCATCGACTGCTGCTCGGTTGCCGCGGTTGGTCGGTCGGTCGGTCGGTTGGGTGGGTGGGGGTGGGGAGCCTGGTCCCGCTCTTGGAGTGATTGGAGGAACCAACGCCCAGCTGGAACCGCGCTGCTCTTCCTGTTGTTGGCCGCCTGTGTACCAACCAGGCCGTGACAACTGAGGCCACTTCCTGTTTCCTGGTTGGTTTGATTGAAGTGAAATGGAACCACTGACCGCGACTGTTCTCTGAACCAGGTTCCTGTGAGTCCATGAAGTGGGCCACCTGTGACGGCAACCCGTGTTCCTGCTACGTCATGACTGGAGACAACTTCAAGCAAACTCTGGACTGCACCAAGTGTGAGTATAGGATAGGATCAGAATCCTGCTCCTGCTCCCTATTCTGGTCCCTACTCTGTTGACCCACGTCCCTCCTTCAGTGATTCCCAAGTGTTTCCTGATGAAGACGGAGATGTACCGAGCCAGGAAGAACCTCGACACCCGTACCAACATCGGAGGGAAGCCCGTGGAGACGGCCTTCGTCGACAACGACGGCATCTACGACCCCGACTGCGAGACCAACGGTAAATTCAGGGCCAAGCAGTGCAACAACACCAAGGAGTGTTGGTGCGTCAACAGTGCCGGGGTGAGACGAACGGACAAGGGAGACTCGGACCTCAAGTGTGAGAAGCTGGTGGAGACCTAGTGAGTTAACTACCTAGCAAGTCCTCGTCAACGCAAGTTCACGCTCTAATCCCTGTGGTTTCTTCTCCTCAGCTGGGTTCGTCTTCAGTTGACTCACAAAAAAGTGGACAAAGAAGTCACTGCTGCGAAGCTCAAGGAGTGAGTCTGGTAACTAGTGTCAAACCGACCGCTCTGTGTTGAGTCAACGCTCACTTTACTTGTCTCTCTTCATTCCAGTGCCATCGCTGAAGCCATTAACAAGAGGTACAACAACTTCAACAAGGCCTTTGTGGACAATGTCCAGGTGGGACAGTAGGGAGGTCCTGGGGGGGTTTGGGGGGAGACAGTTGACCAGGACATCTGACTAACCCATTTGCGCTTGTGGTTCTGTAGTACGACCCTGACGCTCGCATGATCGTGGTGGACGTGAAGAAGCCAAAGGGCGATCGCATCAACGACCTGACCAACATGGCCTACTACATGGAGAAGGACGTACGTGGACCTCAGGTCCAATGAAGCTCAGGTGAACTTCCATCCGACGTGATCTGATGGCCGTGGCTTCTCTTCTTGTGTTCCTCAGGTGAAGGTTCTGCCCCTGTTCAGGAACCAGGACAAGTTTGCCCCGGTGGTGGATGGGCAGAAGCTGGAGATGGAGAACATCCTGGTGTACTACGTGGACGAGGAGGCCCCCACCTTCACCATGAAGCACCTGCCTGGGGGCATCATTGCCGTCATCGTGGTGGTGGTGCTGGCCGTGGTGGCCGGCCTGCTGATCCTGGTGAGTTCACCGTCCTCTCCAATGTTGGGGCTTATTGTCCCCGCCCCTCCCATGTGTCTTGATTCTGATTGGTCTCCTTCTGTGTCCAGTTCTTTGTCAAAAGGCGACAGAGTCAGCGCTACAACAAGGCTCAGGTGAAGCTCCGCTCCGTCAGCTCCACCCTCATTTGTTGGAAGGTTTTTTTTTGCTAATTCAACTCTGTTTTTCCCATAATGCAGCAGCGAGAGATGGAGACCATGTGAAGTCTCCATGTGAGCAGGAGGTCCATGAAGGGCTGGTGCATCACCACTGGATGACGCTGTCCAGCAGCGTCTTTTTACTTGAGCGTCATCGCGTGGTTGTCCTTGGAACTGCTGGTGTCCTCACTATTTATAAATGTTTAATGTTTGATCTAAATGCCATAAAGAACTTTTTTTTTTTTTTTTTTTTTTTTAAGATGCCAGGTTTTAACCCTAGAAGCTGTCGTTTGGCCTTAAGTCATTGTCACTGATTGTACAGTCTGTGTTTTGTGTCTGTTTGTTGAATTGTTTTTAATAAAATGTTGTAAAGACTCTGAGCTCAGTGATGACCTTTTGTTGGAGACACCTTGGACGCTGTCCTCTACTGTCCGGGGTTCCTTGTGTCCTTTTGTTACATACTGGTTTGTGTCGTCTTCTGAGGAACAGAGATTGTCTCTGACTTGTCCAGTTAATGATTTCCAGCTGTGTCTGTGGCTCTGCTGGTGTCACATGGTGTCCAACCGGTCAGTCAGGTTCTGGTTGACTCATAAAGGAACACTGGTGGAGTGGTAGAATGAGGTCAGCTGACCTGATCAGAGAACAGAGCTAATACTCTCAGTACTAGTCAATAGAGTCGTTAATGGTTGGTTAACTGGGTTAAACAGTTGACAATGACAATGTCTCTGAACTGGAGGATTCGAACACACGACGTTCAACCTCAACCCTTTGTTTCTACACAGTCAAAGCTCTGGCCTCACCCATCCCCCACCCGCTGCCCCCGCCCCTTCCTTGTTTCCATAGCAGCACTGAGTGAAACTAGTTTGGGCAGGTGTCACATATCTGCCCCCGCCCCACCCCCTGTCTCCGCAGGAATGAAGGTGTGTCAGTGGCTGTAGGGCAGGTATCAGCAGGTAAAGGGGGGAGGGGTTCTCAGTGAGGGGGCAGGGTCTCGTCTCAGGTTGAACACAATGATTTATTTGTCAAATAAAAGAGACAGTGTTTGTCTTTGACTCCACCCACTCTGCGGGTGCAGCTTCAGACTTCTTCTGATCAGGAATGTGTTCTGTTCTTACGGATGTTTTATTCCTCCGTCCACCGTCTGTCCTCTGGACACACCTGGGCTGCCCAAGGTGGTCCAACCCCGGGCTCCTCCAGGCCTCACAGCAGGGTGGGGGCCTTGCTGGGTCTCCCCAGGACTGGTGGTGATTTGCTCCTCAGCTCCTTGCTCTTGAGGCTGATTGGCTGTGCCACTAGGAGGGCGGGGGCAGACAGGTGGTGGGCGGCAGCCTTCTGCTGGTGAGCGTTGTTGATGTAGCCGGAGATGAGGAGGGTGATCTCTCTGACCTGCAGGGGGAGCCAAACACACATCACAACCAGAGTCAGTTCCCACAGCAGTGCTTGGTGTGTGTGTGTGTGTGTGTGTGTGTGTGTGTGTGTGTGTTTGTGTGTTTGTCCCGCCGGTCCACGAGTTGTTGAACTCGGTGCTGAATCTTCTCCTTCACTCACCCACATGGTCTCTGTCTGTCTCTCTGTCTGCCTGCCTGCCTGTCTGTCTGCCTGTCTGTCTGTCTGTCTGTCTGTCTGTCTGCCTTTCTGTTTGTCTGCCTGTCTGTCTGTCTGTCTGTCTACCACTGACCTTCGTTCTTCTTCTCTCTGCTGAACTAGAGCATTTATGGACTCACACCAACCCACCTGCAAGAACTCACCCTAACCCTACAGTCCAGCTCACGCACCTTCAGATCCACAAAGACCATCTCCTCCATGTTCCCAGGACCAGGCTTTCCACCATGGGAACCACAGCCAGCCCCTCATCAGCCCCTCATCAACCTCCACCCTCCACTCTTCTGTCCTCCAACAGCACACCTCACCACTGTCCGGCACCAGTTGAACATAATTCTCCACCACTCCTAACCTCCTCAAACGCTGAGGCCTTGAGGTGGAGGCCGAAGGACCAGAACCATCAACCCACCTTGGAGGTCTCCATGGAAAACAGGTGCTTCTCTGTGGGTTTGTCCTTGGAACTGTTGGCATCGAGGCTTTGTCCCAGCACCAGCATGAAGTCCTGTCCACAACCTCCGAACGTCATCAGGTGTTTGTAGGAATGTGAGACCAGAGGTTTCTGGGTAGAAAACAACACAGGGATATTAAGGAGGGGAAGAACACCAGTGTTTGCGTCAGTGTCCACACTGGGGCAGTAGAGAGCCTTACTATAGAGTTGTGCTCCAACACACTGAGTCCGTCCTCGTGCACTGCCAGCCACACGCGCACTCCCTGCTCTGGAGAGGAAGTCACGGTCTGAGGGGCGGGGGGCAGAGATGGACCGTTAGTTGGATCTGAGCCTGGATAAAGTCAGTCAGGACCGAGACACACACACACACACACACACACACACACACACACACACACACTCACACACACACACACACACACACTCTCACCTCTGCTTCGAACAGTTTAGCTCCAAAGAAGGGCCACTTCCTGGCCACGGTCAGGTAGATCCTGACGCACTCCGAAGAACTCCGCCCCCTGAGCGACGCCCAGCGAGAAGAGAGTCTCTGCAGCAGCTGTCTGTGGACCAGAGAGACCATGTGTTGGACCAGGTGCCTTGTGTAAAAAAGCCTTGTGAGACACTGAGATGGTTGTTAAAACCACTCAGTCATTACAGGAGCAGGGATTTAGGGAACGTGAAGATTCACTGGAGAACGATGGAGATGAAGCTGTTTCTTAGGAGATGAGCTGGTGGTTCCACAGCAGTTCCTCAAAGTCCTGGCTTGGAGTAACTGATGGAACAGTCAAGCCTCACAAGACCACGTCCATTCCATCAGTGTGTCAACCTGACTGATGTTCAAACCCAGCTCAGTGGTCCTTGTCTGAGGTGGACAGTTGACCACTGAGAAACCTCACCACAAAACTGTCCTCACCACAGAACTGTCCTCATCACAGAACTGTCCTCACCACAGAACTGTCCTCATCACAGAACTGTCCTCACCACAAAACTGTCCTCACCACAAAACTGTCCTCACCACAAAACTGTCCTCACCACAAAACTGTCCTCACCACAGAACTGTGTGTCTCTCAGTGAAAACAGACAAAGAAATGCAGAAGTGAAACTTATTGTTGAAAAGTTTTACTTCTGTTTTTCTAGCAGCTACCACAGTACTGTAGTACTGTTGGTACTGTAGTACTGTTGGTACTGTAGTACTGTTGGTACCTGAGCTGCTCCTCTGACAGAGTCCTTCGATAGTGTTTGGGGTAGAACCTCTCCAGAACCTGTCGGAGAGTCTGGTTGGACTTGGTCTGGGCCGAGCCGGCAGCGGCAGAGAAGGGACGCTCGTAATCCCCGAACTCCAGCTGGACACAGACAGAGAGTTGAATCAACATAAGGTTCCGGTACCACTGGTCCTTTATCAGTGGCCCGGACCAGACCTGGGCCAGCAGAGCAGCCATCTCCAGAGCCAGCTCCTTGTTGACAGGAAAGTGTCCAGAAACAATGGCTTCATTGGTCTGGTAGGCCAGCAGGGAGCGCTCTCTCTCCACCTCCCCACGGACCTGGAGAGAGGAGTAGAGTCTGGGGAGGGGGAGAGACAAAGTCAGTACCGTAACCTGAAGAACTGACAGATTAAGACCTGGACTGAAGTGATCACACTGCACCACCGCGCAGGACACGTCTGACCCCTGCAGCTGGATCTGCTCTGGATAAAAGGAATCATGTAAAGTGAGACGAGGAGCAGGAGGACGTCTGTGGTTGGAGATGTGTGGACCTTCACAGCTTCTCACGGAGACTCCACGAGAATGAAGCTCAACAAACCCAATCATTCTGACGTCACACAGGGAACCACGTCTGGATGTTGGTTGTTGGTTGTAGGATGTTTGTTGTTGGATGTTGGATGTTTGTTGTTGGATGTTGGTTGTAGGATGTTGGCTGTAGGATGTTGGCTGTTGGATGTTGGTTGTAGGATGTTGGTTGTAGGATGTTGGATGTTTGTTGTTGGATGTTGGCTGTTGGATGTTGGATGTTTGTTGTTGGATGTTTGTTGTAGGATGTTGGTTGTTGGATGTTGGATGTTTGTTGTAGGATGTTGGTTGTTGGATGTTTGTTGTAGGATGTTGGATGTTTGTTGTTGGATGTTGGATGTTTGTTGTTGGATGTTTGTTGTAGGATGTTGGTTGTTGGATGTTTGTTGTAGGATGTTGGATGTTTGTTGTAGGATGTTGGTTGTAGGATGTTGGATGTTGGATGTTTTTTGTTGGATGTTGGTTGTAGGATGTTGGTTGTAGGATGTTGGATGTTTGTTGTTGGATGTTTGTTGTAGGATGTTGGTTGTTGGATGTTGGATGTTTGTTGTAGGATGTTGGTTGTTGGATGTTGGATGTTTGTTGTTGGATGTTGGTTGTTGGATGTTTGTTGTAGGATGTTGGTTGTTGGATGTTTGTTGTAGGATGTTGGTTGTTGGATGTTGGATGTTTGTTGTAGGATGTTGGTTGTTGGATGTTGGATGTTTGTTGTAGGATGTTGGTTGTAGGATGTTGGATGTCACCTGTTCTTGTAGGTCAGCCGTACTGTCCTGCTGTTCTCCGACTTGCCAGCGTGCGTCTCCTTACTGGCCTGCTCCCACTTGGAGATGATGTCACAGAGCTGAGGAGGAGGACACGTGTTGTGAGGACAGACTCTGACCATGGACCTCCCACCACAGCCTACTGAAGGACCCACCTTGATGTTGCCCTGGAGGCAGTGCTCCAGCTCGCGGCCCGTGGGATCG
>JAFBJS010008249.1:24032-40489 GCA_016785265.1 Paraplagusia blochii
CTGAGGTAGAAACAAGCCGACACACAGGGCAAGAAACTGCCACCCCTGGTGGATGACATGGGAAACACACTCTTCTACATGACTACGTCACACACGGGTTGTCATCATCATCATCATCATCATCATCATCATCATCAGGCTGCAGGTTTAGTGGTTTTTTTTTTTGGGCCAGTAATGTATTGTCACGTGACTATACTTTCTGTTGCTGACGATGAAAAGTATTTGTTAAATTTGCAATCAGTCAAACGGTCTCCATGACAACCGTTCTCCGCGTTAGAACATGGGACGACAACACAGGCTGAACGAATCCATGACATTCTGCTGCCACCGTGTGGCGACCGAGCTGACCTGCAGCGGTCCAGGTTGACCCGTCGACTGCCTCCTGCTGGTCTGTTTGACGAGCTGACAGAACAGCTCGTTCTGCAGCTCCGGGTGAGTCAGACACACCTGCAGGGCGCTCTGGGCCAGGGACACGTGGTAGTCGATGGCCGGAGCATCGATGACCACGTTGATGAACAGCTGACAGGTCTGACAACAGAAGGAGAGGGAGGGGTCAGACGGATAGACACGTGTGTGTGAGTGAGTGAGTGTGTGTGTGTGTGTGTGTGTGTGGACCTTGAAGAGCTTCACAGCTTCTGTCTGCAGGGCCTGTGACGGCAGCGTGGTGAGTGGAGACCACAGGGCTTCTTTACTGAAGCACAGAGTGGGACGTGTCCAGATCTGAGAGTCTGAGGGACGCACACATTTATCACACGTCACCACTAAAAATTACGTTCCTTTACTGTTGTTGTGACGTTGTGATTCACAACGTCATTCAGCCTCTGCATGTGACCCATCATCAAAGATAATGATAATGGTCCCAGGACCACACCAGGCTCAGGGCACCTCAGCAGTAACTCGGCGGTAGGGGGATTCAAACCGGGGACATTGCGGACCCAAGTCCGTTTCCTTAACCACTAGGCCACCACTGCCCTCTAGGGGAGTAACCATGGAGTGCCAGTTTGAACCAGTTCTTTGTGGGTGTAAATGAAAAGGACACAGGAGACCAGAAGACTTTCTGACTGTCCATGATGTGTCTCACTGTCTCACTGGTCCCTCAAGGGTCACTGTTTGTTCCAACCTCGCCAGAGCAAACTAGTTGACCAATCAGCTGTCTGGAGACTCCCATCAGTTGATTGAAAATTCAGGTCAGGTGTTGGTGCTGGTTGGTTGGAACAAACTGCTCCCATGTCCTTCCACAGTAGAGTGGAGGTGGATTTGTCCTCTGTTAGTGGACCAGGTGATGACAGTGATGACCAGCAGGACCAGCTTCAAACCATATTTACTTGGATCTCCGTCCAGCTGCAGGAGTTTCCCCAGCAGTCGTTCAAACTCGGTGCCGACTTCACCCATGGAGGTTCCTGCTGCCACAGACAGGTGGTAGAGCCAGGCCTCCTGAAGAGACAGACAGGCAGGCAGAGAGAGACACACGGACAGAGACAGACAGTCAATTAGACCTGCGGTGAGAGACAGACGGTCCACAAAGAGCTCCTGTGTGAAGCCTTCAGAGACCTTCTCAAGACGGGACTCCAGCAGCAGGTAGGTGGGTCCTTGTTCCTGCGGCTGGACGGCGATGGTGAAATGCGTTCCCTGGAAGCCACGCCCCCAAGCTTTCAGGTCATCGTCGGAATCCCGTGACCTGTCCACCTCCTCCACCCGGGCCTCCCACAGCTTGATCTGACCCAGAGGGAACTGCAACACGACCGACCAACGGGTCAAGAAACAGAATGGACGCCGAGCCCCTCCCCCTACCCCTCCCCGTGGTTCAGTTTGTTATTAGTTCAGTATATTTGACTCAGCCAATCAGGGAGAGGAACAGAAGAGCACCATCAGTGGGACTTAATTTTCTACTGGTCCCTACTGGATCAGGAGAACAGTGAGTTTGATGGAAATCACTCTGACCTTGTCCTCCTGGCTGCGGAAGTAGTAGAGCGTTTTCCCGATCAGAGCGCACCAGACCCGTTTGGAGTAGCCGTGTTTCACCTGCCGATCGGTCAGTACATGAGGTCACTGGTCACATGCACCGCGGACTTATCACACAAAACCTTTTCGTGGTTTTACTTTGACGAGCAGGCCCTTGATGCCAGGGCGGATGTCCGGCTGAGTGAAGAGTGGACTGGCGGCCTTCACCCTCAGGACGCTCAGCAGAACCCGGAGCCACTCGTCCAGCAGGTTGGGAGAATCGGCCTTCAGGTAGTAAACGCGCTTCCCCGTCACAATCTGAAAGAGTTGAGGAGTTGAATTATTTGTTAGATCCAAAATTCATGGGGAAATCCAAGGAAAACATTTACTGTAGATTGTGAAAACCGGAAGAAAACGAACGAACTCCACCAGAAAATCTCAGGGTCAAAACTGGAGTTGAACCAAGAAACTTCCGAGAGCAGAGCTGACCGCTGCACCACCTTCTCTCCAACCCGTGGAGATCCGACTATTGTGAATTCTTTTTCCGTTTTCCACAAGCAAATATTTTCTCTTCCTCCTCTTCATCTGCACAAACTGTCTCCTGTGTTCCGGGGCTGTCAGCTATTTATTCAGTGAGTTATTGAAATATGATCTTGTCAGAGGGAAAAAAAAATAAAAAATAAAGAAATCATCTCCCAGTTGGACCGAGTTGGACTTCAATGGAAGTTCTATTTTCCCCTCTTTCTATATTAAACATCTTTATCTTCTCTGCAGCTGAAGGATGGTTTCCATTAGGAGCGTTTAAAGATGACAGCTGGAATTGAAACGCCGCACATTTGAATATTTACCACACGTTTGACATTTCATCTTCTACGCTGTGAGGACTATCAGATAACCCACAGAGAGGGGAGAGTGACAGGCTGCTCCATCACTGATGGATCATCATCACATTGACTCCGTAAACTGGTAAAAACCGACGGGAATTTTCTAAACATTTCTTTAGGTTCCACCGTCATGTGAGCCGACGGACGGGGCGTTCCGTGTCCTCTTGTGTACCGTAGTCTGATGAGAACCATGCATTGGTCCAACAGGCCACATAAAAGTGGAACGGGGAGACTAAGAACCCGGTCTTCAGGTCCAAACCTACAAAGTGTCCCTGACAGTCCTGACAGATGGTTTGCAGTACTCACGGTTGGCAGAGTTTGATGAGGTCCTGGTCGGTGGTCCCAGGTGGTAGGCCTCTGATATAAAGGTTGGTCTTACTCAGCTGCTCCGCCCCTCCCTGGCTGCAGCTGTTGGTGCTCGGGCTGGGAGGAGCCATTGGATGAGGGGGTGGAGCATAGGGCTGCTGGGAAAGAGAAGGAGAAAAAAAATAAAGTTGATTTTCTCACTTTAAACAGAGTTTAACACTGGAGGAGTTGGAGAAAATTGGATTAAAGGAGTTTTTGAAAGTGTTTTATGAGACAAGAGAGAAAAAAATAAAAGCAGCAGCTGAAGGAGTGAAACGATTCCAGCTTCAAACATGGGAATAGTTCTGGGAAAAGTGGAAAAGAGGAGGCAGTCACTGGTGTCAAAGCTCTGCTCACTTTCTGTTATTATTTTTCTAAATTTCATCCTTAGTTTTATTAATCATCATCATCTGAAAACGAGGGCAGTCTGTGTAACGGGGGGGTGGGAGGGGTGACATCAGAGTCCAGGTCTTCCTCTGGATCACCCGGTGAGCGGGGCAGCACCTTGGACGCCGTTCCCCCGGTTGTTTCCGTTACAGCCTCACCCCTCTGGCTCGGGTCCAGCTCCTGGGGGCGGAGGGGGGGCAGCATGCTCAGGGCGTTCCGCGTTCTCCCGTCCGTGTTCTCGGTGCTGAGCGGTGGCTGACTCAGGTGTTTTTTAGACAAAGACGAGGACATGGGTCCCGGGCCTGCAGGGGTTCTGAGGCGGGGCTGTTTGGGTGAAGCGGGGCAGTCCCGGGTTGGGGTGGGTCGTTTGGGACTCTTGGGTTCACTGGAGTCCAGTCTTTGGGACTGAAATCTTTTGTTGAGCTCCTCAGAAGAGCTCTCCTCTGGCCCGACCCTCCGCGGCTCCTCGTCCTCCTCCTCCTTACTCCCCTCCAGACCTCCCTCCGAGGGTGCGAGCAGACCGAAGCCGGGCCGCTCCGCTCTCTGCATGTCGTCATCAAACACGGAGCTGCTGTCGTCAGAGGCCGTCAGGTAGGCGTCGCTGCCGGGGCGACCACACGCTGCACCTCCCCCCTCTGGCTCCCCCTCTGACGCTGCACTGGAGAGCACAGAGGAGACTCCCCGCGACTCCTCTCCGCTCGCCATCTCAGCCAGACTTTCAGACGCACTGTCGTCATCGCCTGTCAGACCGACGAGTGACTCTGGACTCTGCTCAGGAGCTGCTGTCGAGGGAAATAAGACGTAGGTGGAATTAGTTTCTTCACGGTAGAACCTGTACAGAACCTGGTCCTGCTGGGGCCCGCTTTTAGACGCCCATATTGACCTCAGCTCTGGTGAACAGTTGATGGTCAGGGCAGAAAGAGGACGAGCCGCTCCTCAACTCACCGCTGACGTCGCTCTCCTCCCGGCTGCACAGCGTCCTCTGGGAGGGCGTGGGTCCGGTCAGAACTTGAGGGTTCTTCCCTCTCACCTGGAAACATCCAAATGTCAGGCTGCTGAGGCGCTGGGCGCCGCCCCCTGTGCTGGGGGCTCCTCGTCCACGGGGACACCTCTGCTCCAGGGCTGAGGAGGACAGACAGCAGGTCTCACTCTCCCCAACAGTGCACAGACACGGCATGTGTAGGGGTGTTTGCCCCATCTTACCCTGGACCTGGTTCTGCAGCTCCAGGATCTGGGCCTCCTGTTTCTGGTTGTTCTCTCTGAGGGCGGCGTTTTCAACCTCAAACTGAAGTCCAGGTCAGAACCAGGGAGGACGAGAGTCAAACAACACGTTGTACATTTGTGCTGTGACACACAGAGTGACGTGGTGGTCCTCACCTCCGACAGCTTCAGCATCACCCACTCCTTGATCTTGGCGGCCTTCTCCTCCACTGTCTTGGCATCAACCAGTCGACTGTGTTTCTAGAGAACGAGAAGGAAAAAATCCCAGCGGTTGAATAAATGTCACAGACGCTCGGTGCGGTCCAGTCCAACTCCTTCTCTCTGGGCCGTTGTTGTGACATTTCCTACAGAATCCCTTTGTTCTGGTTCACCTGCTCCTCCAGCTGCTGCTCCAGTCGACCGATCAGCTCCTCCTTCTCCTCCACCAGGGCCTGCAGCTCCTGACAGCGTTGGAACAGACCGACCTCTGCTGACTGACCGTCTGGAGGTTTCAGCCTCTCCTCCATCCACTGCACCTGTGGACAAACGGACCGTGACACGGTGAAGGTGGCGCCCTGCGGGGCTGCGGCCCGGTGTCCTACCTGTTGGTGAGCAGTGAACGCTCGCTTCTCAGCGTCGATCACCTGAGTCTCCAGCTGTTGGATCTGAAAAACATCAACAACAGGTTATGGTGGAACATCTGGACTAGGACTTCCTCCTCCATCTGGTCCCAGGTCAGGACTGACTGGTCACTGGTCAGACCACGGCAACACGTCCTCCACTACAGCAGGTGGCAGTATGGTGGTTGTGACCCACAGTTAGCTCCAGACGACGGGTGTCTACGTAGACCGAGAGACAGACCAAAAGCATGGGCAGTGGTGGCCTAGTGGTAAAGGAAGGTCCCCGGTTCGAATCCCCCTACCGCCAAGTTTCCACTGAGGTGCCCTGATCATGGTGTGGTCCCCAGTCCCCACTCACTTTGGTCGCTGTGGTGTGAATCACAACGTCACAAAGACAAAAAAATGAATGATTATTGTTACAGCCACACCCTGGAAGAGACACTTTCCACTGCACACACACACACACACACACACACCTCCAGGTCTGAACAACAGGAAATGTAAAAATAAAGTCATTTTGTCCTGGACTCTCCCCCACCCGCTCTGCACCACCCAACTCCTGTCTCTCCCTCTCTCTGTCTGTCTGTCTGTCTGTCTGTCGGCTGGTTCTTCTACTGACACTGGATCATCAAGAAAATAAGGATTATTTTCAAATACTCTGAAGAAAATCTGTCTGTCTCTTTGTCAGTCTGTCTCTCAGTCTGTCTGTCTCTCTCTCTCTCTCTCTTTTACAGATTTAGCATCTGGCAAAGAAGGACTCTTTAATTACAGACCATGGATTCATCTGACTGAAGCAGAACACACACACACACACACACACACACACGCACAGATGTCTCCTGATGAAGACCTCTGTCTTCTTCTTCTTCTTTCCCCCAGGTGGGTCTGGTCCTGGACCATCTAACCACCTGCCTGAACGTTCACTTCCACTTGTTTACCAGTGCAGTTCACACCTAGTCCTGTCAGGTCACATGGTCACGGGTGACCCGTCAGCCTTGCTGTTTTTCTCCATCACCTCCGCCCTAACACCAAACTCCCATTCCTAAAATTCCACAACTCACAGTCTGTGGCCTCCTCCTCCTCCTCCTCCTCCTCCTTCTCCTCCTCCTCCTGCACAGAGTCTCCACAAAGACTCTCTGTGTGACACAGTTTACCTACAGTCACACAGGACTCAGTGTGGACCAGGTCTATGCTGGTCTGGTCTCTGACTGACTGACTGACTGACTGACTGACTGACTGACTGACCAACCCTGTAGGAAGTATGATATTTTACTACTTTATCTCCAGGTACAAGAAGAACAACAGGGCCTTAGATGGTGCCACCACCACCACCAGGTGACCAGACAACACTGTGTGGGGGGTTTTTCTGGAGAACTGAGTCAGTCTGTGACCCAGTCTGTGTCCAGCCCCGTGGACAGTGACTCTGTGATCCTTGGAGCCGGGTCAATCCCATGATGCAGTGCTGTGTTTACATTAGAGCTCCTATCAGCTTCCCTGGAGAGCTGCCTCAGATCTGGGCCAGGCCAGAGTGTGGGTTGGTCCAGTGGTGACCAGTGGATGGTGGGACCAGGCAGGGAAGAGTCTCTGTCCACAGACCGGACAACTTCCTTGAACTCACTTTGTCGGCCGTCAGCTCCCGGATCTTTATGATCTGCATCCTGAACTTCATGAGAAGAGCTTCCAGGACCATGCACTTCTCCTTCCAGTCCTCTTGGCTCATGGTGTCCTCACCGTCCGCCATCTTGCTGGGTCTCCTGCAACGGACAGAAGCAGTGGATGACAAGGACGGACTGTGGAAACGTTCTCAGACAGCGACGCACGTGGAGCGGTTCTGGACCGACCGCTGCCCAAAGGCACTTCCTCGCAGACAGACAGGCAGAGAGACAGACAGACAGGCAGAGAGACAGACAGACAGGCAGAGAGAATGGAGCAGGGCCTCCATTCCTGGGCTGGGCTGCAGCAGTGTGGGCAGAGGGTGTATCACTTCTGCCTGACCAAACAGAAAAACACCTCACTGCCCCCGGGGGCCAGATCTGCATCATGTTTTCCAGTGAAAATAAAACAGGCAGACAGACAGACAGACAGGGTGGAGGTCTGGGGAGTGGGGGTGGAGGGGTCAGAGGGAGAGAGACACAAAGACAGATGTAGATCTCAGAAGGGAGAGAGAGGAAGACACAATTACAGTCTCTGCTCCATGTAACAACCACTCTGGACTGAAATAGTCTCCGCAGGAAGACAGACGTTCAGATGGGGGACAGACAGACAGACAGACAGACAGACAGACAGAGAGTGTTACCAGCTGCAGTGATTATTATCACTATTAAAGGAATGGACCAGTGTTTCAGTATCAGTCCATGAAGACAAAGTTGTTCTCACATCAGACTGGAAGACAAGAAAAGTTTGATGGATTCTCGTCCCTCAGTCTGCAGACCACCATGGTATGTTTCAGTGGGGTCCATGACGTGGACCACATGGTTGGACTCTGCAGCCAACACCCAGACCCACCTGCTGCCAAGGTGACTTCTGGAAATAAATAACAAATCGGAACTTCTTCTTGAAAGACCTCCACCTTTACTCTGTCAACAATCTGACTGGGCCAAACTAACATCTCCAAGATTCTCTACAAATGTATCTTCTCTGGACTTAA
The DNA here is from genome assembly GCA_016785265.1 of Paraplagusia blochii. Classification (NCBI taxonomy): domain Eukaryota; kingdom Metazoa; phylum Chordata; class Actinopteri; order Pleuronectiformes; family Cynoglossidae; genus Paraplagusia; species Paraplagusia blochii. Next base: position 32,057 of record JAFBJS010008249.1, read on the forward strand.
AGGTGAAAACAAAGCATTTCATCCTCTTGTCTCCTGGTTGGACCCCCCCACACCCCCAACGTGGTCCACCAACCCAATTATTCACCTCCTCATTTGTGATCAAACTCTTTTTTCTCTGTTCAGGTTGGGGTGAAATCGAACCCATGACCTTTTCCATGGTCCACTACGCTACTGTAGCTCCAGTGTAAAGACTGCTGGGACCATGTGACCTGAACCAAAGAACAGATGATGTTCATTCAGAAGTGGTCCATAACCCTGAGGGACTGTACACGTGGATGTGGACTGGACTGGACTGGACTGGACTGGATGGACTGGCCTCTCCACTGTTCGGTTCTGTTCCTGGCTTCATGGACCGACGGTGTTCTTCACACCGCGACTGTCTGGTCACTGAAGGACCAATGGGAATAATTATACATTCCATCTGATTCACGTGAAGCTACAGCCGTGGATTCGTGACTTGTTGAGGTTTCGAACACAACTCTATTAACCCGGTCCATAAGTCACAAAAAAGTTTCTGTACTTACCGATCTGACGATGATGTGAACGGTATGAAGCAGACTCTACATCAGCCCTCGATCCTTCGGTTCTTTCTCTTCTTCTTCTTCTTCTTCTTCTTCTTCTTTCATCCCTGAGGCAGAAATGACTGGATGAAAAAACTCTAAATCACTCTTTCTCTTCTAGAGGATTTCATTCCATCTTCGCTGCCAGAGTCGGGAACAGGCGGGACCTGGAGGGCGGGGCCACTGATGTTCTGTCCAATCACAGAGCCGCAGGGTTTCGGTGTTCGGGGGACGACCTGCAGTGATTGACGTGTATACTTGACCAGTTAAAACCAGGAGTGCTGTTGTATTGACGGAACCGTATTTATGGGCGGGTCATTATTTAGTCGGAAGTGACGTCGTTTTTACAACACGGAAGTCAAACTTCCAAAAATGATTTGGGAAGTTCAAAAGAGTGCCTTCGCAACCATGACTCAAAAACGACTTTAAAATGTAAACGATTGCTTTAAATCCTTATTGTCGAAAAGGGCCTTTTTGTCATTGCTATTGTTGACAAACTAAACCGTTGTCTGTATCGGAGACGTTGAAGGCGGATGCTAATGTAGCCTTTCCGTTTGTGACGAGTTTTATTTTGAAAACATCTACACCGGGATCGGCGTGCTCTGTCGCTTTTGACGCCTCTCGGAACTGAACCAGGACTCGAACCACATGGTGCAGTCGGGTAAACAGAAAAGCTCGATAGATTTTCACTACTGTAAATGAATCTGTGACGATTTGGTTTTGTTGACTCGTGGTAGTTAACGTTGTTGGGCTTTAACTTGTTTGGTTTACGAGCCGCTGCTGTAGAGTCAGCAGCTTCGGTGAAGTAGGAAGGGTTAAAATGAAGGAATGAATGGAAACTGTTGACAACGTCCGCGTTCGTCAGTGAGGAAACAGCGGACGAGTGTCCCTTGTACCGTGAATGAGTGGCTGCCACAGAGCAGAGCGATGACACTGTTTATAACGGGACTGGAATCTGAACAACGACCTAACTGTGTCACGTGTGTGTGGAACACAGGGCCGGAGTCATGGTGGTGAAGAAGAAAACACCCAAAGTGGAGGCTGTGGTTCTGGAGGAGCAGAATCTGCACAGACTTCTGGGTAAACCGAGGGAAACCTGTTTATTAATCACATACAGCTCATTTCTAGGTAGAACTTCAGCAGAGAACTCCCTCAGTCCTGATGTCTTACATCTAATTCCATGTGTTTTTTTTCTCAGCATCTCTCTCTGTGACTGATGGAGCAGATGATGTCAGACAGTTGGCCCAGACTCTGCAGTCCTTTCTGGAGCTCACAGAGCCGGTGCAGCAGATCCAGTTGGTGAAAAAGGTTGAGTGGAATTTAAGAAATACGACAGGTTTCTAGTATTTAAAAAGTGGCAGCAGTTTCTTCACCTGATCCTAAGAGGTCTCTGGGATGAAGACATCATCTGACAAATGTGTGACAGTTTATTCTAATCATTCTGGAAAATGATAGTAGGAATGAGGAGCCAGATTCTAACAAGGAGAAGGTTGATCAGATTAGAAAGGATGAAGTTACAAAAGCCCTGAAGAGGATGGATGGATTAGAGACACTAGAGCTGGAGGTGGAGGTGGAGGAGTTAAAGATGCTGCTGAGATTCTCCTGAAGAGAGACAATGATGGACTTTAGAGGGACAACACAGACAGGAAAGTTTGGAGAAAAAGAATCTAGAGAAGACAGATTGAGATGTTTGGACATGTTCAGAGGAGGGACAGTGGAGACACATTGGTAGAAGAATGATCCTAGAGATGGAGCTACCAGGTAGGAGACAAAGAGGAGATTGATGGAGGTAGTTGGCGTTAGAGTTGAGGATGCAGAGGACAGGGGGAGATGGAAAAGGATGATTCACTGTGGCAAACCCTGAAAAAGGGATAAGGTGAAAGAAGAAGAAGAAATTGTAATTCTTTCTGAAGATTAAACCCCAAACCATCAGATATGTGAATAAAAACCTCATTCCCCATCAGGCAACAAGTCAGCTGGCGGCTTTGAGCCAACAGGAGGCTGACGGTGATCTTCTAAGCGCCTGTTTACACACCCTGACCCTGGTCTACACAACTGTGCCGTCCAAGAACCCACTGCGGCGAGCTGTGGCCAGGTAGATGTTGGTCGGTCGTTTGTTCCTGTGGGGGTCAGTGTTGTTCCGACCCTTTTGGTCTGTAATCAACCTTCTCTTCCTGTTTGTCCTCAGCGCTCTGGGCTCAGTACCTGCCTGGTTGTTGGACCCGACCGTTGACTGTCTGTGTTCAACTCTGTCTGACTGTATTTCCAGTGTGGGCTCAGAGAAATATCTGCAGACTGTGGACACCATCAGTGCCTGCATGGACGGCTTCCCTGTCGGTGAGACAATATCTGCTTCATGTCAATGAGATGTTAGTGGTAACTGCTGTGAAATCTGAAAATGCTTTACGTCCAGGGGAGAGATGTGTCCAGCAGCTGCTGCCTGAAGGTCAGTGTTGTATTCATGGTCCGTGAAGAAGCTGTTGTCAAAACACCGTCTGATTTTTTTTTTTTTAATTTTTTTTTCCCTTTGCTTCTGTGTAGTACTGCAGTTCCTCCACAAGGGGCTGAGCGAATGCCTCCATCTGAACAGGTACACAGACATTACGTTGCGATTCTTAAGACAACGACATCCGAGTCCAAGTGTCCCCTGTCGCCCCCTGCTGTCCCCACAGAGGCCTCACGGGTCGTCACGTTGCCCAGGCCGAGTTGATGCACTCGTGCTTGACTGCAGTGAAGACCTCCATGCTGGTGGTCCAGAGATCCCAGGAGAGCATCGCTGCCGCCCTACTGGCAGAACAGAGCCATTGCAACATGGAGCAAACCCTGAGCGGCCTTGTGAGATGTTGCATCCAAATCCTGACGGATGGTGAGGAACATGTGACCTTAACGTGTGCTACATGCTAACGCAGCTATGTTCATATGGGACACCACCTCTGCTCCTCCTTCTGTCCGTAGAGGAGCTGATCCAGTCGGTCCAGAGCACGGCTGGCATGGCCGTGGTCCTGCTGATCCGATCTGTTATGGGCTCTGGGAACCAGGTGGCGTCAGTGGTGAGGACCTGTCCACCTGACCATCTCCACATGGATGCTACTTCGTTAAATGACAGCCCTGATGGGTGACCAGTCTCTGGCTCCGTATGCCGGCAGCCTCCTGGAGAAGCTGTTTGTGAGTCACAGAGTCCAGCTGGCCAACGACTCGGACGCCTGGATGTCGCTGTGGCACCGGACGTGGGTCAACCCGCTGCTGCAGGTGCTGTGCAGCTCCAGACTGGACCAAACCACCTACATCCTGGACTACTTACTCCCTAAACTGCTTCGCTGCAGCCCCTCCAGTCTGGCCCACATGGTCCAGGCTTTGCAGCAGACGCCCCCTAGTGGCACAGGCAAGGACTCCAAGCTGTTGTAGAGTTGGTGGTTTGGATAAAGAGTTCAGCTGAGTTCATAGCAGTGGTATCTCGTCAGGTTCCTCGGGCAGCAGGGGTCCACTGGGTGCTCTGATGACGTGCCTGCGGGCGGCCAGGGCCCAGGGCGCCGTTCCGTCTTCTGACCTGGGTCTGTGGGGGGGGCTGGTTCCCCTCTCCCTCCTCCGAGGAGCGCTTTTGCACAAACATGACCAGGTGAGTTCAGGTTATGATGTTCATGGCCCTGAATGTGGTGGACTTGTGGATCAGTGGATCTTCTCTCCTTCTCAGGTGAGGATGGATGCGCTGGGTTTGGTCTGTGAGAGCCATCGAAGCACCGAGGTTCTGACTCCACAGGAACTGGACCTGATTCGTCATTTTCTCATTCCAAACCTCAACAGCCAGTCCCCGGGTGTCCGGCAGCAGACGGTCAGCCTGCTGAAGAAGGTCAGCGGTCAACAACCATCAGCATCGATGCAGTCAATAGATATTAAACACACACACACGTATATATTCAGTCTGCATCAGTCAAGTTAAAGGAGGTTTTATAGTTAAGTGACAAACTAGTCTGTGTTTGAATGACTGAAACTCCATCACCTCTAGAGGGCGTTAGAGGTGAAAGAGATACTTGTATGTATTGTATTTAATATTAGGATTATTTTTAAGGATGTCCGATATGAACCGATACCGATATAGAAAGCTAATTTCCCCTGAATTAGTGTGATACCAGACTAAAGACATTCTATACGTAAACAAACTACTTCAGTATATTTATTTTCTGAAACAGTCCTATGATTCTTGGTGCAGCATTTAGTGTTGGACAGAAGAACTTTCCAGAAACATGAACATTATAAACTGGGCTCATTCAGCCTCACAACAATAGTCAATATGAATGGACACAGATAGAAACAGGGTCAAAAACCCTCTTTAATGAGAGAAAAAAACATTTCAACATCGTCACAATGTCAACGACTCTTCTCGTTGAAGACATGAGAGACGACACCGTGTCACAGTGTTTCACTGGCAAATGTCCCCGAAACACAGCTAGTCCTGACTTTACAGTAGCTCGGCCACAGAAACTCCACACGTTTAGTAAAAACAGCGTCTTGAACGGGACAGAACGTCTGGTTCTCCAAGAAGACAAACTCCGTGAAGTTTGACTTATTTATTCTGCTCTCGTCTGTTCTTTACCGTATTTTACTCCGGGTCTTTGAGACAGAGACAGAGACAGAGAGAGAGACAGAGAGAGAGACAGCTGCCGCTGTCGTTTCACTGAGTCCATTGTTGTTTTTCTTTACTTTGCTGCATAAAAACGCCTCCTGATAAAATGTTAAAATCCCCCACTTCCCCCTCACCCCCAACATGACCAGCTCCTTGCAGTCAATACACTTTTCTATCCACAAAAAGGTCCACAGTCCACAGACCTTCACTGTAGCCTTGCTCATTGTAGCTGTCTCTTTAAATGACATCATTTGAAGAGACAGCTGGTCAGAGTGTCAGTACTGCAGACTCAGATGCAGCTTTGCAGCATCGGATTAATGTTATTGGTGGAAAATCCGATACCGATATTAAAAATGATGCTCATATTGGACATCCCTAATTATTTTACTGTCCATCTCCATCAGTGATTTTATTTTTTTCAATATTTCCAATTCCCAGTCGTTCGTTCCAACTGTAGATCTCTGTGTTCCCGTGTCAGTGAGCTGATGTTCAGGTCTTCACTGGGTGGAGGACACTGGGACTACAGTCGGACTGGGGAGATAACCCCTCAAATGTTAGGATGGTGTTGGTCTGCCTGGACTCTACGGTCTGATGTTCATCTCCCCGGTCCTCTGTCCCACAGATGCTGAGCAGGATGAAGGACAGTTCTCAGATGCTGCACAAGAGACTGAGTCAGGTGAAAGGTGTGGAGCAGAGGGACAAAGACCAGCGGAGCCTGCTGCAGTACCAGGTGAGGAAACACCACTCACGGTACCTGCAGAACTGTTGGACTGTCCTGAGTAAAGTCCCTGTCCATGGTGTTTGGTGCAGGACTTTCTTCACTGGCTGTGTGTGAGTCTGCTGGAGGTTCTTCTTCCTGGAGCGTCCTTCTCCAAATGTCTCGTGTCTCTGCACCTGCTCTGCCTCCTGGGACAATTCTTCACCTTCAGCACAGGTGCTGGTTACCTGAGTGGGTGGCGATGACAGCTGTCCACTGATATTGACTGTTGGACTGATATCTCACGTCTGACAAAAACTTTCTCTGAAGGAGACGTCTGAGGGACTAATAAAGTTCTATCTTGTCTATCGGCTGATGCTGATTCCACTTCACAGATCCCGACATCTTCTCCTTGGCTGAGGTCGTGAGCCCGGCACATGCTCAGAATGTCCTCTACTGCATCGGCAGCAACTTCCTGGAGGTCAAAGAGTTGGCGTCCACGCTGCTGCTGCAGCTCCCTCCTTCAGCTGTGAGGCTGCAGGTGAGAATCCTCTTCTGTCAAATCATCATCATCATCATCAGCATCACTTCGCCGCCCGTCGTGACTTTGTTGCCGGTCCTAGGAGGCAGACAGGATGTGCTCGGTCCTCCAGGCTGCTCTGGACCTCAGCACCAGCACCAAACCTTACGACAGCGTCACAGCCGCTCACCTCCTCAACCTGCTGCTGCAGCAGCCGCACCTGAGGCGGACTCTGCTGCACTGTGCCCAGCAGCAAGGCATGGATTTTCAGCCTTCCACAGAAGCTGCGGCCTCCGAGGAGCTGGTCAGGGAACTCAACGCTCTGGCTGGTCAGATGTTTAAGAATGGACGTCTTCCGTCTTCCACAGGGCCACGCGGGTGTAACCATGTGATGCTTCTGATTATCTGCAGTGATTGGTTTCCTGCTGCGCTGTCTGCAGTCGGAGGTGATGAGAGCAGAGACGTCCCTTCTGCAGGCCGCCGCCTCCTTCCCTCTCTACGGCAGAGCTCACTGTATCACAGCTGTCCTGCAGCAGCTCCACACTGAGTGAGAGAACTACCTCCCCCCTGCTCTCCCCCAACTCCCCCGCTGCTCAGCAGCTCTGTGTCGTACGGACTCCAACCCTCCTCTTATATGTGTGTCCAGGAGGTTGACCCACACGGTGCAGTGGAGGAGTCTGGTGTCAGAACTCATCTCTGTCTGCTACAGGATGTCTGACGTGGTTTCTCCTGTGGTCCAGAGTTCTTCGCCAGAAGGTCTCATCCCCATGGACACTGACACAGGTATTCTGTCCCGCGGGGGAGGAATGGAGTGGGTGACCTGCTGGCCTTACAGCAGAGAGAGGTCTGATGAGTTTATTTATGGACTTCTCTCCGCGTCCCTCAAATGTCCTCAGTAGAGTAGTTGAGCAGAAATCCAGGAAGAAACCGTTGAAGCTCAGGTAAATGTCAAAGTCGGCGCTCTGTGTTCTTCTCACCGCGGTTCCTTTGACTCTGTGTCTGTGGACAGAGACGTCAGCAGGTCTGCAGCAGATCCTGCAGGAGATCCAGCCCCGAGACACCAACGACTTCTTCGACGATGTCAGAGAACTGGAGGGCGACGACCAGAGGCAGAAAACGCAAACGCCGCCTCTGGACGCGGGTGACTTTCTTTAACCATGACTTCCATGTAGATGATGGAGCTGTTTGGAGCTGGGTGGAGTGACCTGCTGGTGTAAATGTCCTTCATGTCATTGTCCACCTCTGAGTCACAGACTCAGTTAGAGTGTAATGTGCTGTGATGCTGGGCTCCTGCTGAGGGCAGTATTGGCCTCTTTTTGTGACATTTGTGACTGTGGGAGGTGGTGTACTGTGTGTAGTCGGGTCAGTGATGGAGTGACTGTGCTGCTGGCAGGTGGAGAGGGCTACAGGGTGACAGCCCAGATGGTTCTGGTCTGCTGCTGGCGGAGCATGAAGGAAGTGTCCATGCTGCTGGGGCAGCTGTGTCAGAGTCTGCCCCTGGTCTACAGCACCGAGGAGCAGGAGGAGCAGGAGGAGACCCCACGGCCAGGGCTGATCAGGGAGGAGCAGGTGAGGAAGAAGATGGACCACACCATCCAGTCAATCATCATCGTAGGTCACACATTGAAAAACAACTGGGAACGGGACGCTCGGGTTTTCTACACTGGACCCACATGGTCCAGACTTTCATACTGCCTTCTCACTTAAACCATTAGGGGGCGCAGGTTTTCACTAATCTCCCCACTCCTCAAACACTCCTGGGAGAACTTAGAACTGTAGCGCCTAGATCAGACATCTGAGATCTTCTCTGAAGTTCTTCTGGGAACAAAGTGGTGACAAAGTTCACCAGCAACAACAGCCGAGGTGTGTGTGTGTGTGTGTCTGTGTGTGTTTGTGTGTGTATATGTGTTTGTGTGTCTGTGTGTTTGTGTGTGTATATGTGTTTGTGTGTCTGTGTGTGTGTGTGTGTGTGTGTGTGTGTGTCTGTCTGCACAGGCCAGGGGAAGAGTCGGGGGTGGGGGAAAACTGACCAATG
>JAFBJS010008249.1:40702-77312 GCA_016785265.1 Paraplagusia blochii
GTGTGTGTGTGTGTGTGTATACGTGTGTGTGTGTGTGTGTATACGTGTGTGTGTGTGTATATGTGTGTGTGCGTGTGCGTGCGTGTGTTTGTGTGTGTGTATACGTGTGTGTGTGTGTGCGTGCGTGCGTGCGTGTGTTTGTGTGTGTGTATACGTGTGTGCGTGTGTGTGTCTGTCTGTGTGTGTATACGTGTGTGTGTGTGTGTGTTTGTGTGTGTATATGTGTTTGTGTGTCAGTGTGTGTGTGTGTATATGTGTGTGTGCGTGCGTGCGTGTGTTTGTGTGTGTGTATACGTGTGTGCGTGTGTGTGTCTGTGTGTGTCTGTATACGTGTGTGTGTGTGTGTGTGTTTGTGTGTGTATACGTGTGCGTGTGTGTTTGTTTGTGTGTGTGTTTGTGTGTGTGTGTATACGTGTGCGTGTGTGTGTGTGCGCGTGTCTCTTCGATGAGCATCCACTCTTGTCAGCGCCACGCTCTTATTTGAGGCCTGATCCCGATGGTTTAACCACCACCAGGCCACGCCCTTCTCCACTGCATTCTTTCCAAATCACTTCCACCAGCAGCAGGAACACAACACACACACACACACACACTGGAATAGTTGTTTAGTGTTTCAGAAGGTTTGAAAAAATCAGTGCCGGGGGTGGGGGCTGGTTTTGTTGTCCTTGACCTCCTTGACCTCGTTGACCTCCTTGACATTGATGACATTGTTCTCCTGTTGAGTCAGTGCTGGGACTGTGGTGGTGTCAGGGTGTAGTAGACCCAGCAGGACTAACATCTCCTCCAAACTCTTCCTTCTACATCTTTCAGTTTATTGGTCATCAACTGTGATCATCAACTGTGGCCCAGTGGTTAAGGGAGCGGACTTGGGTCCACAAGGCCCTCGGTTTGAATCCCCCTGCCACCAAGTTACTGCTGAGGTGCCCTGATCATGGTATGGTCCCCACTCACTGCTCCCTGGGCGCAGGCTCAGCCAACATCCCCCCTGCTCACCCCCTGGTGATGGGTTAAGACCAAAGGAAGGGTTAATATTAGTATTAATATGATTGACGCTGCGGCTCTGATGTTCTGACCAGTCCACGAGGGACCATGTGGACGTCGGTCCTTGTGGCGTGAATGACTGTTCTGAGGCTTAATCTCCCAAGGTCCACGTGGTGCCTCCTGGTCTTGCTGATAATCCAGGTCCAGACCCAGGATGGCAGATGCTGTGATTCAGCAACAGAAGAATTTCACTACGTGTGTTGTTGACATGAAGCCCAGGGTTTTTCTGCTGCAGCTTCCAGCAGAAGCTCCAAACATCAGCAGGCTCTAATTTGACCCGGTCCTCCAGCAGAGGAGCTGCTTATTTGGGTCACTGTGCCGACCCGGAGACCCACACATGTAATTAGACTTGGGAAACTTCTCTCTCTCCTCACATGGAGGTTTTTTCTGGAAACAGACACATTTGCAAACAGGAAGTTGACGTCTAAATAAAGTGCCCCCTCCGCCCCCGCCCCCGTCCCTCGTCCCTCCACACTCACTGCCCCATCAGGAAGTTTTCTGGGCCGTCCAGAGCAGTTACACAGACGGGGAACTCTGGAAGGGGAACTTTAAATAGTCCCGGCCCGGCTCGGCCCGGCTCATCACCGCAGCGGTCTGGGCCGGCGAACGGTAACTGCGGCTGCCATTTTTACCTTGGTGAGGTCAGTCTGGCCCTGGAGTCCACTCCTCTGGCCAACGATGTGATAAGTCACTGGGTTTGGTGCCACTGTGGTTGCAGGGTCAGCGGAGTTGAACCACTGACATCGGCTGCCTGAGGCCTCCAGGGATGTTGATTGTGGACTTTTATGTCCATGTCCATCCATGTCCTGTCTCATAAAGTTCTGTCGATCTATGTTTGGATTAGAGGAGGACTCGGGTTGAAGACTGACAGAAGAAGACAATATTCTTTCTTCCTGAATTATCTTTGTGGATTTAATAAACCCTAACCCTTCTCCAGCGTCCTTCCATGTCCCCTCAACACGTGTCCACTCCGTCACTCACTTGGCTTTGATTTTTCCATTTATCTGCCAAACCTGATGTAATGTATGGAGTCGTCGTCTCTGTATCGTGGACGCATTTGCACCGTGATACGGAATTGGATCTTTGACCTTATTGGTCGTGGCTGTTGGTTCACTCGTGGTGTCCCTCTGCCACGCCCCCGTGTGCCCTCCGTGCCACCCCTGACTTAGTCTGGGCCGGACCGCCTCCGTGGTGGCGGTGTCACCGCAGGCCTAATGACAGGGTGCCGGATCTCTGCGTCCGCCTCGCCCTGCCGCCTCACCTGCAACACACTCGCCAGTTTCCACACTGCCACAGCAAGTGTGTGTGTGTGTGTGTGTGTGTGTGTGTGTGTGTGTGTGTGTGTGTGTGTGTGTGTGTGTGTGTGTGTGTGTGTGTGTGTGTGTGTGTGTGTGTGTGTGTGTGTGTGTGTGTGTGTGTGTGTGTGTGTGTGTGTGTGTGTGTGTGTGTGTGTGTGTGTGTGTGTGTGTGTGTGTGTGTGTGTGTGTATAGTTAGAATAATGTTGCTAACACTGTTACTAACTGGATGGTTTTACTGACACCGCCCATTATGTGGACGTCTCAGCGCCCTCATTTGAACACACTTGTCACGCTACTGACGCGCCGCTCTCACGCTCGTCAGCTCACTGCATGAAAACAAGAGCGCGGCCAACTGGAGGAAAGGGTTAGGGCGAGGAGATTGGACGACGGGGTTGTCCACAGCCTAACCGTTCCACTTATTTGTTTGCCTGATGACATCACAGCATTGGTCCCGTCATTGTTCTGTCAGATGGTTATAACCAGAAGGTGTCTGGGCCTGGTCCAGGTTTCCCTCACCTTGTCCTTGTCCTGGTCCTGGTCCTGGTCCTGGTCCAAGTGGGTCAATGGTGTTAATCTCTGGGGTTCTCATTCTCTTCAGCCAGTTTTAATGAACCATGAATTAAACAAACAAATAAATGTTGTTGTTGTTGTTGTTGTTCCTCTCTCCACAGGTAGAGGGCGTCGGCCTCTATTTCCGCCAGCAGCTCCTTCAGTCCCGTCATCGTGGCGCCTTCGAACTGGCCTACGTTGGCTTTGTGCGGCTCACTGACATGCTGTGCAGGTGTGTGTGTGTGTGTGTGTGAGGGCATTAGCTGTAGGTCTGATGGTCTCATCTTCTCCCAGTCTGGTCCAAACCTCTCTCTGTCTCTCAGGAGTGGCAGTGTGTCCCTGCAGCAGCTCCCGGCCCGTTGGTTGTCCGAGGTCCTGGAGGAGGTGAGGGTCAGTGATCCGTTGTCCAAGCTGTGTGCCACACGCCGCAGCGCTGGGATTCCCTTCTACATACAGGTGTGTGTCTCTGTCTGTCTCTGTGTGTCTCTGTCTGTCTCTGTCTGATCAACAGACCTAACCTCATGTTGCTGCAGCTCCAGCCCCACAGCAGGGACCCTTCACCTTTGCTGCTGACGATGATGATGACGACGATCAGTATTGAATCATCATCATCGTCTTGAACAGCCACTCAGTGACTCAGCTCTTCCCTGAACTCTCGTCCTTTGTCACCTCAGGCTCTGCTGTCCTCTGAGCCCAAGTCGTCCAGCTGCAGTCTACTGAAGATGACCATAAGGCGACTGATCGGCCTGGCCCTGCCCTCGGCCGACGGCAGCTCCGCGGGTTCCACCGTCCCTCAGGTGCGGTCGTCCCGTCGACTCCGGGCCTGTTGAATGAAGGCGTCGTTGACGTTGACTCTGCTCTGATCTGATCTTCATGGTCGGTCGGTCGGTCGACCTCTGTCTCCACAGGTCCACGCTCTCAACATCCTCAGGGCGCTCTTCAGAGACACCCGCCTGGGAGAGAACGTGGTTCCCTTTGTCTCGGAGGGGATGCAGGCCGCTGTGCTGGGATTCACCTCACCTGTGTGGGCGGTCAGTTCACCCAGCGTCGCTCTCTCCTCCATCTTCTGCTCACTCTTTGACGGTTCTCTTCCTGGTTTTCTGTTTCAGGTCAGAAACTCGTCCACTCTGCTCTTCAGCACCTTAATCACCAGAATCTTTGGAGTGAAGAAAGGAAGGGACGAGCACTCCAAGAAGAACCGGTCAGTCTGCTCTGCTGCTCAGATCCGACTCTGAATCAGTCAACACAGGCCGTGCAGTGTGTGTGGGGGTGGGTGGGTGGGTGGGTGGGGTGGGGGTTGGAGGTGAAGGTGAAGGGGCGGTTACCACTGCGGTGCTCTGAGCTCGGCACTGCCCCCCTCCCTCACAGCTGCCCCCCACTGTTCACTGTGGTGATGTGCAGTGGAGCGGATCACAATGTCACAGTTACACAGTTAGCGTTTCCTTTCTTCCTTCCACAGGGGGGCAGTGTTCCCCCTGAAAAGCATCTGTGGTGAAGGAGCAGGTGTTGGGGCAGGTGGACCAGGATGGAGAGTCAGATCGTCATCCCTGAAATAAAAGTAAAAAAAAAAAAGCTGTTGGAAATAATTGTGAAGAAGAAGAAGAAGAAGAAGAGGAAGAAGAGCTCTTTGTCCTCAGACAGGGGTGGAGTCTAAGGGTGGAGCATGACTACGTAGCCCAGGATGGAGCTGCTGGGGTTGTAATTAGCAACACAGCTACACACTGAGGTTAATGTGGGAGGAAGTGTGTGTGTGTGTGTGTTCACTTTTTATCCTGTTTTCAGTATAAAAGCCCTTTGTGTGTCTCTCTCTCCAACACACACACACTGAGTCAGCAGCGGCTGTGGAGCAGTGGAGCGGGTCAGTGGTCACAGTGGAGGTGGTGCTGGTGTTGATGACTGAGTGGTTGGAACAACCACAAAACAACACACCGTGTGTGTGTGTGTGTGTGTGTGTGTGTGTGTGTTTTCCTCCTAAATGAAGCTGAAGACCTTGGTGATTCTCCTCCACCTCTTGTCCACTGTGTCCTACTACAACTCCTCCTCTTCCCTGTCCTGGTGAATGGAACCAATGAAACCCCTTGAATTCCTGCTTTGTCCACATGATACGTCCAAAACTGTTGGTGTTTCAGTCTTTGTGGGCGGTGCGTGTTGACAACAGAGGACATTTGTCTTCACGTCAGTGTCCTGAAACAGTGGGACAGAAAAGTCAAAGTCGGTCAGTGTCAGTGGCCTGTGTTGTCCTCACGCCCCTTCTTTGTCCTCTGTCACAGGATGACTGGACGAGAGTTCTTCACACGGTTCCCAGCTCTCTACCCGTTCCTGCTGCAGCAGCTGGAAGAAGCTGCAGCCACAGTGGAGAGGTGAGGCCCCGCTCCGCCCGACCTCCACCCACTTCACATCCCTCTGTAATTACATGAGAACTCCCAGCAGGGGGCAGGCCATCAGCTCTAGACTCTGATGAAACATGAAGTTGTAGACCAGGATCAACAACATCATCACTGAGGAGACTGAGAAGAAGACTGGGGGCGGGGGCTGGGGGGGTCGATGAGCAGAAAAGGAAGAAGACAACAGACTGGTCGTCTTCTCCACCTCCTCCTCTTCTTGTCTCCACGGCTGTGGAGGCCGTGGTTTCACATCAGAATGATTTGATATTTTCACCAGGTGGTACCAGGTGGCACCAGGTGACACACTGACTCATGTACAGTCTTTAATGATGGTCCTGGTGTGTGTGTTTCCAGGGACACTGGTCATGTGACCCTTCAGCCCAGCCTCTTCCTGCTGCTGCTGGTCCTCAGTCGACTCTACCCTTCTCCGATGGACGGCTCCTCGTCTCCTCTGGGACTGGCCCCGTTTACCCCCCTCATCATCAGGTGGGTGTTCATGCTGTGGTTCTGTGGCTCCAGTCCTGGGGGGGTGGGATCTCAGACCCCCACCCCCGACTTTGCTCTAAGAATAGTTCCCTTCAGTCACTGAAGAGACACAACAGCTCCAACACACACGTGTGTGTGCGTGTGTGTGTGTGTGTGCGTGCACTGTGGGCTTTGAACCCAACACCTTTGTATGAGTTTGGTTTCTTGTGGTTATGCCTTGGTTGAAGACCAACAACTGTGTCTCTACCCGTTGTCCTGGTGTCTCAGTCAGTGTTGTGACTGGTCCACTATCTGCTGGTGTCCATGAAGGTCTCAGCCCAGCTGGTCTCCACATTCCTCGTCTTCCACATGTTTTTCTGGACCTGCTGCACCTGGACTCACTACTTTGTTGAGTCTGTGATGGAACCATAGACCCAATAACATCAAGTAAGAATCAGGTGAAGACCTCAGCTGTGATACCACGCCTCCACCACCACCACCACCTCCACCTCCGTCACTGTTGGTTCTGTGGGTGTTGTGTTCAAGGTCAGAACAGAAGTTCAGACCACGGTGGGATCGAAGCCCACTTCAGGTCTTCAGTGATAGAATTCTTCTGGAGGAAGTCAGCCTGGTGTCCTTCACAAGAGTTCACATTTCTACAGCAGCAGACGGCGGGTGGAGTCGACAGGAGAACGTTGGCTGCAGTTCATGTCCTAGCAGCTCAGTACGGGGGAAAGAAGTGAGGCAGGGGGGGAGGTTCGGTGCAGTGCATTCTGGGAACACTGATCCACAGCTGATGGCCAAGCATCGCTCTAGTCTCAGCCCAGTCTGAAACTCCAAACCAAACTGTCGTTTCCTTCTGCAAAAGACTTTTACTGGGGATAAATGGACACCAGTTGCTAAGACATGGGCCCCTGATGGTGGCCAACATGAGGCTTGAGGAGTGGACGAGGGCCGCCGTCATTAGGGACGTCTGTGCACGTGGACAGCAGGTGGAGCAGCATCTGTGGACAGTTGGTCCAGACAGCTACGCCTTTGTTCCAGCCACACGTGTCAGAATCACACACACACACACACACACACACAGACACACACACCTCGTCCATCGCTCTGGACCAAAGTGGGGACTTGACCGTAGCCAATCACAGCGACCTCTGAGCCCCGCGGTCTGACTCTGAGCTCGGCTCGCTCTCCCTGATGTCAGAGCCAGAGCAGCGTCTAACTGTCCATCCCCACAGACCAGCAGGCTGATGGATGACTCCGAGTCCAACCACTGCCCCCCCGCACCACCAAAATACTCCCCTCCCTCACTGTTATGACACTGGAGAAGAAGGCCTAATTTTAGCCCCACGTCTGTCTGCCTGTCTGTCTGTCTGTCTGTCTGTCTGTCTGTCTGTCTGTCTGTCTGTCTGTCTGTCTGTCTGTCTGTCTGTCTGTCTGTCTGTCTGCCTGATGTTGTTGCACTTCACATTGTTTGTCAAATCGGAGGTGAATCAATGCGGGTTGAGAAGAGAAGGTCAGTCCTGCTCCAGGTTCATGTCCCGACTGCAGGGTCCGTGGGGTCGGTCAGTCCGATGGCTGTGGTCCAGTGTGGACGTGGAGCGGCAGCTCAGGTACTGTAACGTGTCATGTCTGTGTATCCCCAGGTGTGGGCGCTCTCCAGTTTATCGGACCCGGGAAATGGCGGCTCGAGCTCTGGTCCCGTTTGTGCTGCTGACCCAGGTCCCGTCCACGGTCCAGTCCTTGCTCCTGGAGCTCCCTCTGGGTCCGGAACAGAAGGTCCGACAGAACTCCATCCACGGGGCGCTGCTGCAGGTGTGTGACGCGCACGGGAACAGAACTGTCTCCTGGTCCTGTACAATGGATAAGACAAGGCACAGGACAGGTCTGTCCATGTGACCGTCTGTCCAGGTTCATGTTGGAGAAGCTTCTTCTGCTTCTCCAACATGAATAGGACCTAGAAGAGTCACTTCATTTATTTCTTTGTTGCCTTTTATTTTTCTTTCCTCATCACAGCATGAACAGCAGAACATTAGGGTCCTCTTCTGCTAGGTGGCAGCAGAGAGCTATGGGAGAATCAGTGCAGTGGAAGAAGACCTTCCTTAGTTTATTGTTGCCATGGCGTATCCTGTTGTTGTTGTTGTTGTTCCTGATGATAGAGCCAGGTCACATGATGCCTGACCAGGGTCTGCAGTAAAATATTGTAGGAAATGCTTCAACTGTAGCACGGTGCCGTCTGGACCTTCAGGAGAACCAGGGAGACGGGGTTCTGGTTCTGTGGCTTTGTTTTTGTAGAACTATATGTGGGAGGTTGTGGGTTTGTTTCCCTTTATATTTAGCCTGAGATGCTTTTCTGCCTAATTGAGCTCGTCCACACCCCCCGGCCCCGCCCCCTCCACCCGCCCGGCTGTGTTTTACTGGACTCGACCACCAGTTGGCAGGCGTTTATTTTTTGCACTTGCACTTGTTCTGTGCCTGCGTGTTTGTGCACACTTGTTGCAGCGTGCGGTCAGTCAGTCCGTGGTTGCGGCAGCGTGCGGTCGGGCTGATAACAGAGTCTGGAGGGACCTCACATCCACCAACACTATTTTTACCAGGTCCAAAAGAGGAGTCGAACTTGTTGCAACACAGCGTCGTCTGGCTGCTGTGGATCTCCATGTTCTCCACTCCTGGTGTTGAGCAGACTTCTTTTTTTTTCTGATTTAAAGATCTGTCACCTCCTCCTCCTCCTCTTTTTCAGACCACGTTTGGTTCGACAACTGTTATTTTGGAACCAAAAGCAAATTTGGAACTTCTTATTTTATTTTCTTTTACCAGTGGCTGTTAAACTCATTTGAGTCCATAAATGCCACAGGCCAGCAGGGGGCAGAAACAGCCAATTAGAGGCGTAAGTGTAATGTCATACACTAACAATAACCACACCACTGGTTGGGGCCAGACCTGAGCCCTGGGCCTTGAGTTTGACACAACTGTTCTGTCGTACAGGTTCACTGCAGTACTACTGCAGTACTAACTGCAGTACTACTGCAGTACTAACCCTAACCTCAAGTGAAGGAGTTGCTCAGGGCTCGGCCCGGACCGTTCTCCGTGTGCCGTTTGTTTTTTTGTTTTTTTATCTGCTTCCATTCATTAAACTTGATCCAGTCCCAGCATCTCCACCCACACGGGTGTAGTTCAGTCCTCCGTCTTTGACAGAGAAGAAACTGGGAGGCTGCTCTTTCTATAAATATTTTGACTTGACACAGCCTCCCTGCAGGGACTTCCCAGACTCTGGAAGTGTGTCCATGATGAGCTGGTGTCACAAACTGGAACCAAGGCCTGAGACCCTGACCCTGACCCTGACCCTGACCCTGACCGGGTCAATGAACAGTAACAAGGAGAACAGGAATCAAGAGGTTGTTGTTGTGAAGGTTCTGTTAGAAAGAAAGTAGAAATAACAACTTTTCTTTCTATGAAAAATAACTACAATGTCACAGTTTGACGTAGATTTCCTTAATTTGGTAAAGTTCTATCTTTCTATCTAGAGCCAAAGAATCAAGGCAGACAATTGTCATACAGGAAATGAATCTTTTTTTACACCTGTGCAGGTCCAGCTGCAGGTCTTATGGGCTGTGTCTCTACCTGCTTTGCAGATGTAGATACAGAAATATTTGTGAAACAGTCAGATGAGACTGAGGAGAGAGTTCTGGACTTGGACTGGACTTGGACTGGACCACTGTGACGCATCCATGTCTTTCATTTTAAACCGTGGCTTTATGTTTAGGACTGTTGTCCTTCTGGAAGGTGAATCTCCGCCCCAGTCCCAGGTCTTTCTTCAGACTCCAACCGCTTTCCCTCCATGTTGTATTGACTCCCATGCTGAGGTGACTTGGAGGCAGCGTTTGGTTTCCACACCGACTCCTCCTCCCCTAGAGAGTGAGGAGGAGAAGGAAGACGGAAACTGGGGTGTGGAAGCTGTTTGTGTGAGCCTGTGGGTGTAGCCTGGGTGTGGAGACTGCAGGGGGAGAGAGGAGGCGCTCCAGGTCTCAGTGGCCAGCCTTGGTGCTACGTGGTCGGCCTGGTTTTTCCCCACGTTGCCTTCCCTGCATGGCGTAATGAATGGCTTCCTCCTGGTTTGTGGCCCGAAGAGTATATACTTACCAGGGCCCAGAATACACAGTCAGTCAGTCAGTCAGTCAGTCAGTCAGTCAGTCAGTCAGTCAGACCATTGTGATCTTCTCACATGTTCTTCTCACTGGGTCTGTTTGGTGTCACTGGTCCTCTCAGACCAGACCATCAGACCAGAACAGTTGTGTGTGTGTGTGTGTGCAGGTTCTGTTCCTCCTGAGGACCCATCAGAGCGACTCCCTCCGACCCCTGGCAGCAGGAAATGACATCATCAGCGCTCTCTGTCAGCGCATGTGGCTCGCATCACGGTACACACACACACACACACACACACACACACACACACACAGAAAGCCCCTCCCTCCACTGATGTCTCCCTTCAGAAGAATAGCTCCTTGTCCCAGGGCCTGTGTCCACCTCATGTCCAGACAGTCTTTGATTTCAAAGAGCCCCCGCCCCCCCCCCACCCCACCCTAACACACACACACACACACACACACACACACACACACACACACCTGAGGTTCTCTGGGCCAAGATGGAGGTGAGATCACTCTATTGCCCTCCTTCTGTCTGATGGGGGTCAAGCCTTGGTCTCCAGCCAGGTAGCCCCCCCCCCATCCCAACTGATGAGTCTTTATTAACATGGGGGGGTGGATTCTTGCTCAGTGGAGCCCATATGCTGTAGTAACTCTGGTTGTAATTCCACCCTTGGCCTGATGGCTGGATGATGATTGGTTGTTTTTCAGACTGAATCCCTGCCCTGTGACCAGAGGAGCTTTTCTGGACGTGTTGGTTTGTCTGTGTGGAACCAAATCATCTCTTCTGACCGGTGAGTCGTGGAACCACCGCAGGACGCTTTTCACCACCACCACCATCATCTTCATCATCATCATCGTTGTTAATTTATGTTAATATATTGTTCATTTCATTATAATACGTACAACCACATACTGTGATGCTGTGACGCTGTAGGCACTGAGGCATCCTGGGGTTTTCTCTCCAGTCTGACTGTAGTCCCAGTCTGACTGTGGTCCCAGTCTGACTGTGGTCCCAGTCTGACTGTGGTCCCAGTCTGACTGTAGTCCCAGTCTGACTGTAGTACAGCAGTGGGATCTACAGTTGGAATGACTGGAGAAAACGAGAAGATGAACCAACAGCAGGAAGACTGGACTGAGACCTGGACAGAGAAGATGAATCCACTGATGGAGGAGGATGATCCAGGATCAGGATCAGGATCAGGATCAGGATCAGGATCTGGATCTGGATCTGGATCTGGATGAACTTCAGATATTTTCTTACTCTGTGTCATTACTGCTGAGGCTGCAGTTCTCTGAGCAACTTCATCTCCACCTACTCCTGGAACTAACACCACCTCTGTCTGTCCGTCTGCTCCTTGGACGTGACAAATGTCCAAGGTGTGTGTGTGTGTGTGTGTGTGTGTGTGGGGGGGGTCTGGTGTCTGCTCAGTGGAGGAATGTGAAACCAGAGGCCGTTGATCTCTGACAGATGGTGGGATTTTGCCTCTGACCCACTTCGTGCTGGTGGGGGGCAGTGGGGGGGCAGAGGGGGGTTAATGACTGTTTCCACTGGGCCATGTGCTGAACACATGTTTCTCCTGGATGGTGGAAAGAGCAGGGATTTGTCCTGTTGGACCGGGCCCTGCAGCAGGTCCGACCTCTGGGCTTCACTCTGTCTCCTTCTTCTCCTGCTGTTCTCCAACAGTCCTCCTCATCCTCATCTTCTTCACTGTCTTCAGTAGATGGCGCCAAACCCCGACTTTCCGTGAGCACCTTGATTAGGCTGGTGGAGCAGGTGGAGCAGCAGCAGTTGATGCAGAAGTTCTCCTGTGACAGACTGTTCTTTTCTCTCTGCTCCCTGTTATTACCTATTATTACCTACATTAGGTTATGCTTATTTGACCCCCACCCCTCACCCCCACCTCTTTGAGGATCTTGTTCCACAGTAACCTGGTCCTGCTCTGGAGGAATGTAATGTTTAACTGCCCTGTGCCCCCCCCCCCGACCTGTCACCCCCCGACCTGTCACCCCTCCTCTGTGGACAGATTGAGTTACAGTGGATTTGATGAGATTTGGAGAGTTTGGGGGGTGGAGGGTAAGGTGGTGGTGGTGGTGGTGGTGTTGGGGGGGTGTAGTTCTGTTGTCCCAGGATTAGACTTCAATTTCACACACACACAGCTGTTTGTTTGTGTGTCCGTCCCTCCTTGGGGAGGGTGGGGGCCCAGGTGGCTGCTGGGGTTCCCGTCCTAGAGACGTTGAAGTTTCTAACAATGTCAGGACGTCCTTGTTAGAACAAAGAGTCAAAGTCAACTTTATTGTCTTATATCCAGGACATATGGCAGGTCCTTGAAGGACAGACCCATGTCCCTGTGTCAGGGTACGATTCCCCGCTCTCATGTTGATTCCACCTTTTCAGCCTCAGAGCTCAGTGACCTCCGTCGGACCGCCGTGTCCATCCTGATGGACTCGGAGCTGCTGTCCACGGAGCCTTCCTCCTCCAGCCCTGGACCTGGCACCGTCCACTTCCTCCTCAGCCTCACTCAGCTGGCTCTCAGTGCCGTGGTGGACGTCCCCGAGCTCTGGACCGTCCCTCAGCCGAGGGGCCGGATCCTCGGGCGTCTGCTGCACTTCCCAGAGTACGAGGTCAGAGAGATGCTCCTGCAGGGCCTCCTGAGGAGGCTGCAGGAGGAGCAGGAGGAGCAGGTGGAGAAGATCAGGCCTCCGTGGCTGGATGAGACCACAGTGACTGACCTCACCGGTCTGGGTCTTCATGAGACACACCCACAGTGTCTGGCCAAGGTGGGACCACACACAGTATGACGATGACGATGATGATGATGATGATGATGATGAAACCCTGCCCTCTCCTGGTGAACACTCTTCTTCTCTCCCTCCGTCAGGTCCTCCAGGTGCTAAGTGTGTTGACCCGTAGTGGAGATCTGGTGTGGAAGGACGGTTCTCAGGTTCTAAACCAGGAGCAGATTCTCATCCATCTCCTCACCATCGCCCAGGACTCCCTCTACAGGTGAGAGAAAACACACACACACACACACACACACACGTCATCTGAACCTCATGGTTCTTCTCTGAAGTCACCAGGAGCAGCAGTCAAGTGTGGACCAGGGTTGTTCTGGTTGTTGGCCCGGTGGTTGGAACTGGTCCCAGAACTGTTCAAACCTCTCAGAACCTTCTAGACTTTTCTGTAGATGAAGCTGAAAACTGAGCTTCATCACACACACACACACACACACACACACACTCTCACACACACACACACACACACTCTCACTCACACACACACACACTCACACACACACACACACACTCTCACACACACACACTCTCCTTCCATGGGTGTGGATCATGTTCCAAAGGCGTCACGTGTTAGAACCTTCTCCTGGACCTCACCTCCACACCCTCAGGATTCACTTTCCCTGCTAGAGCTGGGGGGCGGGGGCCCAGGTTGGCTCACTGGCTGCTCTTGAATGGCCCTGGTTCTACAGTGGTGTGTGATGATGGAGCGATGGGGAGGTGGGGGTGTTTGTCTCCTGTGCCCCCTGTTGGACCAGTGGGGGATTTGAACCCATTATTGACGTGAGCCACGTTGACCTTCCTCTCTGAAGACTCTTGACCTTGTGTTTCAGTGTGGAGCTCCTCTGTGCCGCCCTGACCCTGGCTTCTCAACTGGTGGTTCGGGGGCTCAACGCTGACCCAGAGGTAAGGACCGATCCACAGAGAACTGATGCCCAACCCCGGGGCCACAGACCAGCACCGGTCCGTGGAACCAGGCTACAAAAAAAATGTAAAAACATTTCAATTGGGGACCACTGTCCTCCTCGTCCTCCTCATGATTCTTTTGTCTTTTTTTTCTATACAGGGAGTCAGTGACCTGTCCTGTCTCGCCCAGTGGGTAGCGCTGTTGTCCTGGTGCTGCGGTGAAGACCAGCCGGCAGAGGTGAAGCTCACGGCCGCCCAGGTCCTGGTGCAGAGCACAGATGTTTTGCTGAGCAGCCCCCACCTCCACCTGGGTGAGTCTGGGAGGTCAGAGCTCCACCTTCAGCCACAGCACCCTGACTCTGTGTATGTGTGTGTGTCCCTCAGGTCTGTCCTCCACCATGTCTCTGTGGTGGTGTTTGTTTGTGCTGCTTCAGGACGAAGACCAGGAAGTTCGAGATTCAGCCTCTGATTTCATCACCAAGGTTCCAACCAGGCTGCTGAGTAGGAGACACACACTCTCACACTCACACACTCACACACACACACTCACACTCACACACACACACACTCACACACTCACACACACACTCACACACACACTCGTCCCCCTGTGAGTTCTGTCAGGTTCTGTCAGGTTCTGTCACATCATGAAGAGATATTTATTCCTAAGACTTCCACCCTGACTGGTGACTCTCCCTCGCCTCCACCATGGGTTCGAATCCCAGTGGCTCGTCGCTGCCCCTCAGTGGCCACTGGACGCTGATGAACTTCCACAGTAACAGCCAGTGTTTTGCTGACTCAGCCTTGTCTTCCATGTCCTCAGGTGAGTCGGGTCTGTCCGTGTGTCCGTCAGTAGCCCTGGACCTGGGTCTGCAGGTCTTGTGCGGTCTTCTCCGGTCCTGGGGCCAAGTTCCTGCTGGAATCCTGACTCTGACGGAGTGGCTGCTGGGAGGGGAGGAGGTCAGTGAGGGCGGAGATGCAGAAGAAGCCCCCGCCCTGGTGAGACCTCAGCTTCTACTCATCTGTCCAGTCACAACTGGATCAGCCCTGCAGCGCCACCTGTGGCTGTGTGTTGGACCATCTCTGTTCACCTGACCTTAATGACCGTCTCGTGTTTCCTGTCCCCTCCACCAGACTGAAGAAGACTTCCTGTTTGAGAAGGGTGGTCTGAACCTGTGGGCCGAGCCCCTCCAGTGGGTCGGCCTCCTCCACAGGAACCTCTGTTCCCTCATCCAGACCTTCAGGAAAACTGAAGATCTGAACCTAGACCTGGACCCGAACCACCTCCAGAACCTGCTGACCCGGGCCAGGAGTAAGGCTGTGATTTGCCGCGGGGCTCTGGACTCTCTTCCTGTCCTGCCCCAGTTCTCCTGCCCCATGGAGCACGCCCGGCTGACGCTGCAGCAGAGCCGCTCCAACCTGGCCCAGGAGGTTCTGGAGCAGCTCCGGTAGGAGGTCAGAGCAGGTTCTGGGACCGGCGAGGATTTTAGGAACGCTTCAGGCAGAGAAGAGTCCGGAAGGGACGGACGCTCGTGTCTTTCTGGACTCCTTTGAACCTCAGTCCAACAGGAAGTGATGTTTTATATTTTAACGCCAACAAAATTCTTAATAAATGACAGAAGAAGAATCTTGTTCCACTGTGGTTCTTAAATAGTGGTTCGTCACCCACAAACTGACCATGACACTGAACTTGACCGGGGCTTGACCACTGCATCAGGGAAACACTGACCCATGTCACCTGTGGGTTTCTTTTTTGACCGTCCCGCCCCGAACTCTGCTTCTGTTTTCCTGCTGATTTTCTCTCATCAACAGGTGGCGCCTCTTTCTTTTACAGGCAGTCCTCACTTGTTCCAAAGGGGGCAGTGTTGTACTGCTATAGACCAGGACGGAAGGACGGCACATTCCTCCAGTCTGGGAGAGAAGTCCACACGGTCCCTGAACGTCACACAGCCCAGATTCTGAGGCAGGACGGTTGGTGCGTGTGTGATAAGATGTGGGTCATGTGAAGGTGTAGGTTAAAAGGGTGGAGATGAGGCTTCAGTTCAACGGCTCTGTTGAACCGAGGATTCTAAGATTCTGCTCCAAGTCCGTCTGGACTCTGGACTCACCCCTTTCAGAAGGAGAGAGGAGGAGTGAGTGGGTGGGAGTTTCCTGTCATTCTAGACACATGTGACCCAGAACCTCTTTCTCAGGGTGACGGGTTTGGTCTGGGTCCAGTCCTGGTTCACAGCCTGCAGAGCTGCAGAAGTTCTGGTCAGAACTCTAACTCAGCACTAACCCAAAGTCAAACCAACTTCAACAAAGTTTTTCTGAAACTTTCAATCACAGTTGAAGTCAGTTTGAAGAGGGGTGGGGTTTGGGGGTGGGTGGGGGGGGCTCTGTGGTTGGATTTCAAGGCGTGGAGTTGAAGACCAGGCAGCCAACCGGTGAGTGCAAGTGTCTCCCCCAGAGAGGAGGAGACGCAGTCACCTCCCCACGCTCCTCCCTGTGTCTTTTTAAAGGCCGGGAGCCACAGAGGAGGCGCAGTGAAGCTCTCCGACTGGACAGGACCAGAACCAGTCAGACCCCAGCGACCCCCCCGCCCCCCTCAAAACTCAAGCCTTTGGACACGTCCCTCCAGTCGTGGCCTGTGGACAACGGGACTCCTCCGTCCTCCATGAGAGAGGGAGCGCAGCAGCGGAGCTGGGGAAACGGGATGTCGGCCCCCGTGTTGTCGGCCTTCTACGACCTGGACCTCTTCTACAAGGTACGGTAGAGCTGATGGACCAGGCCAGGAGTCTGGGTGGAGGAGCCGAGGGGCGGGTCGGTGGGTGGGACAAAAGGGGAGGGGAGGAGGTGCAACAAGTTTTGTGGAAGTTTTTACCATGTGCTCAGAAGAGTCAGACTGTTGACCTCAACCTGTCTGTCTGTCTGTCTGTCTGTCTGTCTGTCCAACCGTCCAGCAGCAGGACAGGAGTCTGGACATGAACATCAACAACCTTCTGGACAAGAAGGCGGTGGGGGCTCCGCTCTCCGCGCCAGGCTTTTTCCGCCGCAACGTGGAGACGACGAACAACGGCAACCTGAAGGAGAGCAACGGCAACACGGCCCTCATGAACCAGGAGAACAAGTACCGTGACCGGGTCTTCAGTGAGAGCGGGGAGCGCGGCGTCCTGCAGCCCAAGCCCGGCTCTCAGATCAACTCCACCCGCTACAAGACCGAGCTGTGTCGGCCCTTCGAGGAGAACGGCTCGTGCAAGTACGGGGAGAAGTGTCAGTTCGCCCACGGCTACCACGAGCTCAGGAGTCTGTCCCGCCACCCCAAGTACAAGACGGAGCCGTGCCGCACCTTCCACACCATCGGCTTCTGTCCCTACGGCCCCCGCTGTCACTTCATCCACAACGCCGACGAGCGGCGGCCCTGTCCGGCCGCCAACGCCAACGCCATCGTGCAGCTGGCGGCCGAGCCGAGATCCACCCGGGAGATGTGCGGCTACGGCCGGAGGGAGGCGCTGCCCCCGCAGCAGCAGACCTTCAGCCACAGGGACAGACCGAAGCTCCACCACAGCCTCAGCTTCTCCGGCTTCTCCACCCACCACGGACTCGAGTCTCCGCTCCTCGACAGCCCCACGTCCCGCACGCCGCCTCCTTCCACCGCTGCCGCCTCCTCCAGCTTCTTCGAGGAGGTGCTGTCTCCGGACATCCACGGGGGCTTCTCCTTCCCCGGACAGGACTTGAGGTCCCTGCTGGCCCCGTTGGCCGTGCACACCCCGGGCGGCTTCGCCACCAACCACTCGCCCGGTGCTTACTACGGAAACCCGCGGAACAGCGTGTGCCCGCCCTCCCCTCCCGCCTTCAACATCGGCCACCTGCAGGCGCTGCGCCGCCTCAGCGAGTCGCCGGTGTTCGAGCCCCCGCCCAGCCCGCCGGACTCGCTCTCTGACCGGGAGAGCTACGCGAGCGGCTCCCTCAGCTCCTCGGGGAGTCTGAGCGGCTCCGAGTCCCCGAGTCTGGACGCGGGGAGACGTTTGCCGATCTTCAGCAGGCTGTCGATTTCTGACGACTGATGTGGGTTTATTCTTCCAGACGGATTTATGGAGCGGCCGAAGTGCCTTTGAGCAAAGATTGACTGATCGCAGACCAGTTTCAGCGGTGCTGCCCCTGCCCTGACCCCCCTGGTGGGGGCCAGGGGGTAGAGGGCTCCCCCTGCCGTTCGTTCTTTTGTTTTTTTTTCCCCTTTTTTTGAAACTGAACCAGCAAACAGAAGGCATTCCACCAGTGCCTTGCCCAAAGGTTCCTGGCATCCCGCTCCCTTTGTTGCTCCGTCAGACAACAGACACACTTCTCCTCGGTGTGTGTGTGTGTGTGTGTGTGTGTGTGTGTGTGTGTTTCTTTTCCTCTTTATTGTAACAAAGCTTCATCTTCCATTCCAGACCCGTTTTCTCCCAGCGCCACCTAGTGGTTGTTTAGGTTGCTCTACCTTGATGCACTCTTTAGTTTGAGTTTGTTGGGGAAATCACTGCTGATGGTGGAAGGTTGTATTTTTTAGCTGTTGGTGATGAGTGATGTTGTCTATGGAATATTTAACTTATTTATTATGGTGTGAAAAGGAAGCATCAGATCTATATATATATTCTTTATCTCTAAATTATGACGGTCACTGTTAGTCTGCTCCTTTCACAGTAATACACACACACACACACACACACGTATATATATGTGTGTGTGTGTGTGTGTCTGGGTTTTTTTTTCTCTGTCTCCTTTCTTGTAACTTCACTCGGTTATTTTTATTGTAAATGAGTTTAAACAAATCTTAATTTAAGACAACCTGTGTGATATTTATTTCATTCATTTCCTTTGTTTACGTCCGTGTGGTTGGTGCTGGTGGAGGTCGCGGCTGCAGCAGGATTCCTGCTCTTCCACCGTCCAGGCTCCAGTGGTTTGTGTGGGTGGAGATCAGAGAATAAATGAACCAAAAAGTGTTTTTTTTTTTTTCATTTCCAAACTTTTGTTTTTGAGTTGAGTCTAAACCCCAGGTTTCACTGTGACTCCAGCCACAGAATGTAGCAGCTCCTTGTGACCCACTGTTATTATTGTGTAGTGCCCAGGGGGTGGAGGAGTGGATGGGTGGGGGTCCACCTTCCTGACACACTTTTAAGAATGAAGCAAACAAAGCATTTCTCCTCCACGTCACATCCTTGGACACAGCGTTAACTGAATGTCGAACCGATGCTTCAATCCCACGGTTTCTCCTGGTTTTCTTTTCTTTTGTGTGTTTTATATTGAAGTCTAGTCAATGGGTCTAGAGTTTGCTGGAGTGGGGGGGGGGGGGGGGGGGGGGGGGGGTGGGGGTTGTACATAGTAGGTACCGGGAAGAGCACTATGTACTTTTGACTACTTTATCAGAAGTAAAGCTTTTTGAATGTAACAAGGAGAAAAAGACAACAAGAGTTGTGATATTTCCTGGGGGGTGGAGTGGTGTGGGGTCACCAGTTGACTACAGGCGGAGTGACTTTGTACTGTACATTTTTGTAGTTCTCACAATAAAAAGTTTGTTTTGACAAAGCTCCTCATCAGACTCTGATTTCACATCTGTTTGTTCAACCCCTGGTCCCAGACCCCACCTCGGCCCCGGTCAGACCAGAGACCAAGATCTGGATCAGTTCTGGCGTTGCTCTGGTTTTCCAGGAAGACGTCAAAGCCTCTCTGTTCGCTTCATTTCTTCACACTGGCGGACGGTGGACGCTGAGAAAATGAGACGTCATGGAGTCATGTGGTTCACGCCAAGATAAGACGGAACGATAAGAAGACGACAAATATTTACTGAGGCCTGAGGATTTCATCATGAAGTGTTTATCAGATCCACGCCAACGAGCCGCACAATGACGCCGCCGCCGCCGCCGCCACCGCCACAGGGTGTGGGTGTGAGTGTGAGGAAACTGTGTGTGTGTGTGTGTGTGTGTGTGTGTGTGTGTGTGTGTGTGTGTGTGTGTGTGCAGGTTGACTAGCACACACACACACACACACACACACCGTCTGTGCTGTCACTGGCCCTGCAGCTGTACAATGACAGGAAGTGCTTTGACTGGTGATTAGGACAGGAAGAGTTCCACTTCCTGTCCACCGCCCATTTCCACCTCCTGCTGTTTTTTCCACCTTTCCAATTTCCCATCTCCGCCGTAGCCTCGGCTTCTGGAACTTTCTATTTGTGTTTCCCGGCTGCGGCGGGAAAAACGTCTCCTCCTGGTATTGTTCTGGCATGTGAAGGCTGGACCTGCTGTAACACATCTGTGTGTTGGACTGAGACACAGACGAGACCTTCACCGTCCCCCGGGTCTGACCATTTGGTCAATACCCCCGGACCCTCGGGGGACACTGGGACTGTCGTCTGTGACAGACGCAGCTGTGAGTCCTGTGGACTGAAAGCAGGCGTTGTCTCTCCAACACGTGGTTGGCAGACGTAGACGGGGGACGATAAGGAAGGGTCTGTGAGGAGAGGAGGAGGGATCGGTGACGCAAGGAATGCTGGGAGTGTGTGTGTGTGTTGTGATTTCGTGCCAATGTGTTGAGGACTGAAGGAACCAAACATGAGAACCATTGTGACCAATGAAACTTGAACTTCACTGAACTGGTTACTCGTTGACCTTGACCTACGTCGGGCGGGTAGTTAAAGTAGGTGAAAGGTGCGACCAGGCCCGGCTGGGCTACAGCGGGCCGTGGGTTTTGTTCCCCTCTGCTCCAACTCACATCTTATATATTTTATATCTGTGGAATCTGAATGTTTTGATGATTCTGAGTCCACCAGGTCCAGACTGTGAAGGCAGTGGTTTGTTTTCTTGACCTCATATTAATCTTAAATTCTCTATCAAGTAAAAGGAGATCAAACAATCTGGCCAAAGTGACAGGTTTGACCAAAGATCACATTACGTACAAATGTAAGATTTTGAGAATTTTGAGAAAAAGGGGATCAAAAGAAAAAATGAAACATGAATGAAAAAAATCACTAATTTGATGAAAAACGTGTAAAAAAGTTCAAATAGAAATAAACATTTTTGCCTGACAATTGTTAAAATGAGCAATACACTGAAATATAAAAAGGTAAAGGAAAGATAAAAAGGTAATTAATTTTTTTGATTACCTTTTTATTATTTTTTTATGATGTTTCCAAAGATGTATCATAAAAATAGGATTTCACAAAAAATAAAAAAAATCTAATCTAATCTGAGAAAAATGCAGACAACATCAAATATTAATTTATTTTCCCCCAAAATGTTGTGGACAATATTAGAAGTCTACAAAATGTTGAGGTCTATTCTCAGAATTTTATTTTCTAAAAACTCAATTTGATGAGAAACATGCAGAAAATATATATATAATAAAAAAATCCAAATAATTTTATAAAAATTTCAACACGTGACCACATGATTGGCAAATTGTGAACTCAACCCAACTTTGATTTTTTTCTCTCTCCAAAAATTTTAGAATCTGTGTAATTTGATGAGAAACGTGTTTTTCAAAAGGTTTCTATCAAAATGTGTCACAGTCTGAACTCATAACCTGAAAAATTTCACACAAATATCTGAACATTTTCATCAAAGATTTTAACAAAAAGAAAAGAAGAAGGAGGGAAGACATGGAAGGTGGTAGAGAGGTTAGTCCAGGACATCTTCTCTCTTCTCCTTCTCTCTCTTTACCAGGTGACTCAGCCTTTTCAAGAGGAAGTGTGTGTGTGTGTGTGTGTGTGTGTGTGTGTGACAGATGTGGAGGAGATCATTGTTCTAACATTTGTCTCTGATGACCTCACACACACAGTTGGTTAATCCCAACCAAGCTGTGAGTCAGTCTACACTGGGGCAGCGATGTCTTGGTGGTTAATGAAGAGGGTTAGGGTTCAAGTCCTCCAGATCCCACTTTGGTGTGAGAAACAGACACAGGTGTCAGCTCACAGACACCTGGTCCTCACTGCAGGATCAGGACCAGGTATTTATGCTGGGAGGACGGGGTCTCTGGACAAGACCAGTGTTTATCTGACAGGTGGACGGACAGAGGTGACCACCAGACGCAGGTGTCACCTGGTCACATGGACTCCAAAAAAAAAAAACCCTGGTACTGAGAAACTGCTGCTGCTGGTTCTGCTCTGTCCTGCCGGATCCAAACAGAACCAATGTTCTGCTGTGGGGAAATCCAGTGTCTGAACAACCGTCGTCACCGTAGTTTCTGTTCTTCTGTTCAGGTGAGTCATTAGAAAACCAGCCAGTCAACAGACGACAAGGCGTCTCTACGCTCTGACTGGATTTCAACCGTCAACCACAAAAACAAGTCTGATGTTTCTGTTTCATCAACTTGGACGAACGGACGGACGGACGGACGGACGGAAGTTCCATTTCACCATCTTCACCTTCATCTTCAGCCCCAGAACTTCAGTGTCCCAGTCCAGTTCCAGTCGGCCTCTACTGAACCCGGTCCTCCCTCCACCCCTCCACCCCTCCACCCGGCTCCCCTGTGGTGCTGAACACTGGGCTCCTTGTGTTCCCCAGTGAACCCCCTGCCCCCACCACCCATTGACAAGGTCCCCAATGTCCCAGCTCACCCTTACAGTAGAGGAGGCCCCCTGTCCCTCAGAGGGCCTCCTCTGCCCCCCCCTCCAGCAGTCACCAAGGAGGACAAATCCAGCATGAATTCCTCAGCGCTGGAGTGAAGTGTTGGAGAAGGAGACAGGGGGCGCTGCAGACTCCACTGTGAACCAATGTGTCTGAGTAAAAGGACAAGGTCAGAGGACTGTATCCCTCCCAGCCCCCACTCCTCCAGCTCCTCCTCTGTCCTCTCCTTCTGTGTCCTCCTCGGTCCCCTCCTGTTCTCTCCTCCTCTGTCCTTTCCTCCTCTCCTGTCATCCTCTGTCCTCTTCTCTCCTCCTGCGTCCTCCTCTGTCCTCTCTGGGGGATGGGGGTGGGGCTGTTCAGTGGTCAGAAAAAGACGTGGTGTGGGGGGGTCCATGGCAGCTGGATGAAGGTGTCTGGGGGGGATTGAGATTCCAGAGGGGACTGGAGGACTCCAGGGTTCTGCTGAAAGGCTCCCATTGTCATCAACATCCTCCTCATCCTCCTGCTCTTCATCTCCCAGCATCCCCTCCCACCCCTCCACCCCCACCAACACCACCCGGTCCGGTCCAGACCGGATGGTGACTGACCTCAGAACTGGACTGGACTGATCCTGGTCCAGGACTGGTTCTTTACTGGACCACTAGACCAGGATTATATAATCTGCCCCAGATGACGTCATCCTGTTCTGTGGTTTTAAGCTCCACCCACCCTGGGGGTTGACACATGTCATTACACATCCTGCAGTAATGTGGCGCCACCCATGAGTGGTGACTCAAAACTGAACTGCATCTACAACCGAAAATAAGCTGCAGTCCAACTGTAGCATGAAGACACGCCCCCGCTCCCCTCCACGTGTGGTGCTGCCCCTAGAGGTCACTGACAGGATATAAAATAAAGATATGTTATTTGAATGGAGTTGATGATGATGATGATGATGAAGAGAGAAAAAGGGTCATGGGGTGAGGAATGGGTGGGGGGGTGGGGGTGAGTTTACACCATGTCAGATCTGGAGTGAACGGTGGGGGGGGGGGGAGGGGGTTAGGGTTATGTTTCAGACAAAAGTTCTTTCTGACATGAAGAAGAAAAGGACCCTGGGGGGGAGAGGGGGCAGACCTGAGTGAGGGTCCAGACCACGGTTGTGACAGAACCATGATAACTACCAGGACTGCCAGGTCCAGGGTCCAGGGTCCAGGGTCCCTGCAGCCAGGGACGTCCACAGACGGTCGATCTGTGCAGATGGAGTCAGAGAGAGAGGCGTCCTGGACGCGGACCCTGGAACTGTTCTCTGGTCCACTGTCAGTGGAGGTGTAGCAGGAAAGCCCCACCCACTCAGACCTGCCTCCGTCCTGGTGCCGCTGATCAGTTTTTCCGTGTGCGGTTCAAATCCCAAACTGCAGTGAATTACGATGTGGGTCGGTTATTAAAACTGTTATTACCCTGGTGGGTTGGTCCAGACTGTCACCCTAATGACAGGGTGGGTGGAGGGACCCCTGCCCCCCCCAACCCCTCTTTGCAGCAACAGGCAGGAAAAACAATCAGTCATTCCAGTGGGGGGGGGGGTTATTGTTATTCAAAGATGTTAAAACAAACGTCTTATTTTAACATCCCATAATAGGATATGCCCCCCTCCCCGCCCTCCCCTCTCTAATGCATCAAACCAGGTTCTCCGCTGACCATGGTAACACCCCCCCAGGCCCCCAGCCCCCCCACTCCCCTCCATCCTGGTATTTTCCCACCAGTATCTGCTTCATAATAACAGGATCGAAGCGACAACATGTATTTACCGACCAGAGGGGGCGCCAAGCATCACCGTCTGTTTCCTCCCACTCGCTACAGTTACGGAACCGCACATCACACACTCAGTGGAGTCGGACGGACCGCGGAACCAGAACAGAGATCCAGAAGACGCTGAAGCCAACACTTCACACACAACTCAACCCTCAACTCCTTCTCTGACCCCTCCATCATCTCCAACAGTTAATCACTCTGAGGGTCGGGGGGGCAATGCTCTGAGATTTACCCATGATCCTTTGCATCATCCTAGTTTATTGGGAGGCTGTCAGAGGCAATTGCCTGATCTGACCGCTGATTTACTCCAGGTGGCGCTTTGGCTGTTGTCCTCTGACACACTGGCTCTGCCCTGTTAGAGCAGAAAGAGTGCTGCCCCCTGCTGGCCCCCAGTCTGTGGTCTTTAACCCATATTCATGAACCTGGGAAAAAAAAACCTGTCACAACCTGTCTCTGCTAAACTGGTCAATGAGTTAACAGTCGACCCAGTCGGTCTGACTTTCAAACACCCCAACCCCAAACTCTAGGCTTAGATGATTTGACCGGTGGTTGTGTTAGTGACGCACACACACACACACACACACACACACACACTCTTGGAGCAGATCATTCCCATGACTCAGGGCCTGGGATGAGGACTGTTGCCATGGCGATCGATTAAAAAATATTGACAGTGATGTGACAGCTGCTTCATGGCCAGAGTACTGGAGTAACAGAACCGGGTCTGGGTCGTTCTCCGTTGGCCTCTACTGTACTTTCTTACACACACCCTCGACCACCGGGGGGCGTCAGTTTCCCGTCACCTCACAGGAAGCTCAAAGGTTGGTCAGCAGGGACTGGCCAATGACAGAACAACCGCTGACCACCGGTTCTGGTCCAATTCCACTCTAACAGGACCCCCCCCCTAGCCACGGCGGCCTGTAGTTTGTGGCCGCTCTGAACCGTTCTGCAGCTTCACTCTGGAATGATCCAAATAAAGGGGGCGGGGGACGGGGGTGTCCTGTGTTATTTGCGGTGGAGGCAGCTCAGTCCCCCCCCCTCTGTGGAGTCGGGGGGGCATTATATTACAGTGTATTAAAGGGTAATGAGGGAGCGGGTCGGTGGGAACGCTGCGTCAGACCTGAGACTTCTGGAGCCAGAACCAGGTCACTCTGCCACAGAGATCATTATGGGGTGGTGGGGTTTGGGGGGTGGGGGGTGCAGAGATTTAAATGGCAGACACCAGCAACCACATAAACACCCAACCCCGGTTCACAGTACCGTGCTGTGCAACTCTGCCCGCACTAGAAAACAGTGGGTTAACACTGACCCCCCAGCCCTGTCTCCACACTGACCACACTCTCAGGGAAACAGGAAACCACCGGCATCAAGACGACGAGGGGGTGGCACATCCAGAGAGGTGATGGGACAAACAGCTGCCCCCACCCACCTCACCACCCGGCCCCCCAGGCAATATATTGCACCCCAACCCACCAACACAACATAAACCTTATTATCACTATTACCCCCCCCCCCCCACCCCCCCCCCCCCCCCCCACCCCCCCCCCCCTCCCCCCCCACTATTCCCCCCCCCCCCCACCCCAGGTCCTTTTATGATCACTGGACCAATGGCAGCAGCAGTGGATCTGACTCTACAACAACTACAGTGTCACAGGACAACGGGACAGAGGAGGGTTCTCTTCTTCATCTTCCTCATCTTCTTCACTTCTAACCAACTACAGCGCAGTTCTGGGATTGAACCTCAGAGGAAGTGGGTTAGAGGTTGATGTAACAGTAACAGTAACAGTGACAGTGACAGTGACAGTGACAGTGACAGTGACAGTAACAGTAACAGTGACAGTGACAGTAACAGTGACAGTAACAGTGACAGTGACAGTGACAGTGACAGTGACAGTAACAGTGACAGTGACAGTGACAGTAACAGTGACAGTGACAGTGACAGTGACAGTAACAGTGACAGTGACAGTAACAGTAACAACTGTCCTGTGGATCAGTCACGTCTCCTCTGTTTCCTCACAGCGTTTATCAATTAACCGTGAGAAGGTGGGAAAGAGAAGCAGGAAAATCCTGAGGGATTAAAGGGGGAGTGACAACAACACATGTTCTCCACCCTGTTCCCTCTGTTCTCCACCCTGTTCCCTCTGTTCTCCACCCTGTTCCCTCTGTTCTCTCTGTTTTCATGAGTGAACACAGTGAACTACAGTCGGATGGAACGGTGTGCTTTACAGTTGGAAACACACAGTCAATGAAGTGTTGGAAAATCACCAGCACACTGACTCAGGGCCTGGGGTTTGGACCAGCTCAAGGGTCCAAACCCCTTGAGTGGTCACCCCTGACCCTTCACAGTAAAAGTAACAAGGGAGGAAGTGAGTTCTGTGTCAGAGCCCCCCACCCCCCACCACCTTCTATTGTGGGGGGGGGTCACACAGATCCCTCGTTAGAAGTTCATTCAGGAGGAAATGGAGCAGCAGCTTTTTTCACACCCCACCCCACAACCTCCCTTTTCCTCCCACTTCCACCATTCTCCCCCCTTAAGCAGCTCAGCTTCCCTCCCTTCTATTACAGTTCTAGAAAAGTTCTTCTGCAGAAACACAGAAGAACCTTCAGAGCTCAACTTCTCCTCTCAGAGGAGAGAAAAAGTCTGGGAAAACTCCGAGTCCAAGGCAGGAAAATGTTTCCAGTTGCTGCTGCAGCCACATCTGCTGCTGTCGCTCCAGTTCGCTCCAAGTTCCTCTGAGGAGCAGAACCTGGGTGGGACAACGTCAAGAACTGAGAACCTGGGAGACAGAGAGAGAGACGGTGTCTCCTCCTCTGAGAAGAGGGAGAGTCTCCAGTCTAGTGATGGATGAGTCATGTGATGCTGGACAAATATCTGAGAATGGATCCAATCCCAGACTTCCTGCTGCGGGAACCACAGTCACCCAGAACCAGAACTGTAGAGAGTTGGTCCGTCCCCAGCCGGGCCCCCGACCCACCAATTCACCCACTTTAGTCACATCTTTTAGAATCCCTTTGGATGAGCGTCAAAAACTCTGAACTTTCCACTCTTCACACCCTGCAGCACAGAGTGATGTCTTCCACAGCTGTCTGTGGGATGGAGTGGGGGGTGGGGGGCGGTTGGGGGTTGGATTCCTCCACACCAGGGGCCGACAGAGGGGTGATGGGGCAGAGTGGAATGTGATGGTCTGTGTCTGACATGTAGTTTATGTAGCAGTGAAGAGGACGACGACGATGATGATGATGATGATGATGATGATGGGCGCTGCTGCTTCTGACGTCCCTTGAACTGGATCAAAGTGAAGAAGAATAGGACACAAGAACAACATCTGTGTTGGACTGCCCCCTACTGTTAGCATGTCTCTCTCTGTCTGTCTCCCGATGTGTATAAGAGACAGGTCCAGAAAGTTAAAAAAGCCTCGTGCCTCCGTGAAGGCCTCGGAGACGACGTCTCTTCTCAGACTTTTCTTCATCCCTCAGAGCTCGGCAGCCAGGCAGCAGTGGTTAGTCAGGAAGTGTTGTGGCCAACGCTTGGTTTCGAACCAGCATCGGCCCAAAGACCAGAGTTCACATCCTGTGACACGGATCTGTAATTAATGTCCACCTCCTCATTAACGTAAAGTCCAACGTCCTCCACCGGGGCCGCGACCACATTCCCAACATTAACCTGTCTCTTATACACATCTCATCTGGATGCATTTAAGCTTTACATGATTTATCTATTTGTGTTGGATTGTTTTCTACATTAGGGCTGTGGTAATTAATGCACATGTGCTTTACGTTAGGAGGGCGGAGTCACGGAGGGAAAATAGACAAAGTCCAACCAATAAACTGGACACAAACAGAGTCAAAGACGTGGAGATGTTTGTTTTATATTTTATTGAAATGTTTTTTGTCTTTTCAACGAAAGCTATTTTAGTTACACAGCAGAACACCAACGCTGAGTTCATAGAGAAGGTCTCAGCTGGGGTGGAGCAGCATCTGTAAACCATTCTGGTGGATGTTGTTGAGTCCGACCAGGTCCAGTGAAAGGAGTGGACGCTGCCCCGCCACATGGTCTTGATAATACACCTCCACCTCCACCTCCACCTCCACCAGCTACCTGACCTTACATGTCATGATGGTGATGATTTGTTTCTCACTGTTGCCATCAACATCATGGTCTGTGAGTACTGTGCACTGTCAGAGTACTAGTGGAGTACACACGTGTACACAGGGTGTGTGTCGGTGTTGTCTCCGTCTCCTGGCTGTAACCCTAACCTCTGGGACAATCATCATCATTCCTCAGCTCTTAGCACCACATCATTGGCCGGAGGTGAATGTTGGGAGATGTTGTGTTGTCAGCTGCTGGGCTCTGATTTCTCCACAGACGGGTGGAGAAGGAGTCAGTGAGGCCCTGGTTTCCTGTCCTGTCCGGGGCCCACTCTATCACATGTCATTGAAGAACCAAAATGGCCCCCGCGGTAGCTTTGCTGAGCTCCAGCCTTTATCCCGACGGTTCCTGGGCTGAAACTCAATCGTGGTAATAATGGAGCAGAGGCAGGAGCAGCAGAAGATGGAGCTCTGATAGATGATGTGGGTAATTTACTATGAAAGGAAAGAAGCTTCTCCTTCCACTCTCTCCATGGGTCGGAGTTTTCCACAGATGTCAGAGATAGAGAGCAGTAACTTTAGAGGCCGAGACACTGGGCCCCGGGGCTGAAGGACCATTGGACCTGATTATTTGTTGGAGCAGAACCAACATAAGGAAACACAGAACACAGCGTTCAACCCCAGGACTCTGATGTCATTACAGCGCCACAGCCAGGTTACAATGAATCATTACAGGCAACGCTGACTTCTGGGGTTTCATCTCTGTCCAACCACAGACGCTGGCGGCCGTCCTGACCTCCAACCTGGACGCTGCTCGGTGGCTGGACGCGTCCCTGGGAAAACAGTTTGAGAGATAAATGTGAAGGAGAGAGTTCCCAGCTGAAGGAGAAGGAGGCAGAAGGTCATGATTGGAGGGTTCCTAGGTTGGAGTTCAAGAGACAGACAGGTTCACTGCTGCTGCTCGACACAGGTGGAGTGAACACAGATGACACAGATGACGCGGAGAATAATAACCACATCACGGACTGAGTCTCTGGTTCCACTGGGTCCAAACCAAGTCCTAATCCTGATGGTTACAGTTGCCATTTCCAGGAGACTGTCTCTGTGTTCTGGACAAACTCTTCCCTGACTGGAGATTCGAGAGCAGAGTAGGACCAGTAGGACCAGTCTGTAGACTGGACACAGATTCCCCACCAAACCCCACCAAACCGAACATGAATTCTGGCCTTTGTCAGGTGCTACTGGTAGCTGCTCTTACCAGGTGGGTCACATGATTTCTACCAACACACTGCCCCCCTCTGGACAGAACCGGCAGAGCCGTTAGACCTCTAATACTTACATGAAATTCACAACCACGTGATATTTGTCCCCTGGTCTCACCGATGGTCACCCCCCCGCCCCCTCCACCGTGGAGCGGCTCTCCAAGGTCAGCCAACCATAACGCAG
The DNA here is from genome assembly GCA_016785265.1 of Paraplagusia blochii. NCBI lineage: Eukaryota > Metazoa > Chordata > Actinopteri > Pleuronectiformes > Cynoglossidae > Paraplagusia > Paraplagusia blochii. Next base: position 70,187 of record JAFBJS010008249.1, read on the forward strand.
AGCTGAGCACATGACTCCATCCTTCTTTTCTTCCCATTTTCTTCATGATCTGTTTATTGTCTTTTATTCCTTCTTCATTTTCCGAATGGAAAGTTTGATGCTGATTGGTGTCGCTTGTCCCGGGCCAACAGTTCCAGGCACAAAGGCTGGGTGGAGGGTGGGTGGAGGGCTCAGCAGACACAGTCACCCAGCACTGATGGGGCTTCAACCAAGACTCCATGTGGTTTTCATTTCAGCTGGGCTTCAATCACAAATGGAGCAAAGAGAGAGAGCTGTCCACACAACGTACAAACACTGGTACACACACACACACACACACACACACGTAGAGAACAACTTGGAGACTCAGTTCTAAAGTGATGGAGGGAACGCAGGACCAAAGTTTCCCAGAGCCTGCTGCCAGTTTGGACTCAGCTCCGGTTCTTGACAACACAGAGGACAGTAGTTCAGATATGGACGACATGAAGATCCAAGAACCAGAAGACTCTCTGGACCACTGCAGGACCAGGGTCAGATACACATTGATCAGCACAGCTGACACAGTCCCCCGACCAAGGATCATCATCATCATCATCATCATCATCATCATCATTGTGTTGGGCTGTTGTTCACTGATTCTTTTCTTCTTCTTCAACAACCAGAAGAACTGTGACCCACCATCAGAACAGACCTCAGAGAGTCAGTCATGGAGGGGCAGTCCTCAACACCAGGACCATCAGGAATGTTTTCTTTCTGACTGCTGGGAGGGAGCAGTGGTTTCCATGGAGACGGGTCCAGTCCAGATAAACACAGGAGGTGAACTCCTCCACTGTTTGTTCTGCAGTAAACATGAAAGAACTTTCATACTGCTGGAATGCAGAAGAGTGTGAGTGTGTGTGGAGGAAACATCTGCTTCTTCTCACTCTGGTCTGTGTCAGCAGTGAAGCTCAGACTGGACTCATCTGTCAACAAACTGAAGAATATCATTATATCAACTATGAGAATTTCAAGTCGGCGTCAATGACTTGGAAATGTTCCACCTTTGTTGACGCTCAGACTGGTTCTGGAGGGTCCAAACGGTCCAGACACAGGCCTTCCACTTCATGGTTCAGTACAGATTCCAGATCAGATGTTCCGATCATTGTAACTCTTCCATCAGTTGGTTCCTCAGATGTTCCGTCCACAATGAGGACTGATGGTAGGAAAAGAAACAAAGCCAGAACCATGAGAACGTGGACAAACCTGGGTTGGGTCATAGTGTGAGAGCAGTGAGGCCACAGAAGCTCTTCTGTCTTCTTCACTCTTCCTCAGGCTGAACGTCATTGGCCATCATCCCTACAGCTTCTCCTCCATCATCAGTCTGGACTGGCCTTCACGACAGTGACATGCTCACAGATGAAGCTGGATCTGTGGGAGGGTGGGGGGGTGGTGCAGAGACAGTGGACATCTGAGTCAGCCCCGCCCTCCCCCCAGTCCCCCATTGACCAGATGGAAACAGTCTGGTCCCGGCTCCACTCACTGCTGGTGCTGTTTAGATGTTTCTGGAGACGAGCACTGTGACGTCACAGACCAGAGCCTCTGAGTCAGGAAAGAGAGGAGGGGGCAGGTGGAGGGATAAGGGTGGAGGATGCGGTGGTGAAGTCAAGGTCTTGGCTTCTTCTGGAGATAGCTAGTATCCACCTGTCTATAGAAGAGATGTTGATGTTGAACGGTTCTAAGTTCTGACCTTGTATTTCTTTTGGTCACAACTGACCAGAGAACTGCTGTCCTTCCTCCAGAACCCATGACGACCTGTGGTGGAGACTTGGTTCCACGGTTCTCTATCTTCACACCAGTGAAGCCAGATGAAGTTGAAGGACTCCAAGGATCCACAGACCCAGGAATGAACCCGGCTCCTTGATATAATCCAGGGGTTTTCAAAGTGTGGGGCGGGCCCCCTTGGGGGGGCGTGGTGCGTTACTGTGGGGGGCGCGTGTGACCCTGGGGAAGATGCTTTTTTTTTCCACCGTCCTTCAATAAAGTGTAGTTGGACATCCTTATAAGTTGAACTATGTCTCGTTCTTCATGTTATCGAGGATCCCATGTTATGCAGAGGTGAACAATTATAGACAAATGCTGTTATTTATATGGGAGGACGGGGGGGGTAAGAGACAGGAAACAAAGCGGGGGGGGGGGGGGGGTGTCTAATCTGAACTTTGAGGAATGGGAGAGTCATCGGACTCCACGGAGGATTCAAACCTATGACCCTCCTTTCCACTGGACCACAGACACTGAGGTCAGAGAACGGCTGTGGGTGGAGCAGTGGACGCTGCCACTTTGACTTTGAACTGCACAACAACAGGAAACATACGTGGGAGGAGGGAGCTGAATGATCAGGAACCAGGATCATGGTACTGAGGCCCAGATCCTGACCCTCAGCCTGAGACTGATGGTCCCCCCTTCCCCGGGAGGCGGGGCAGGGAGATTGCTGGGTGTCGGCTTCAGGAAGAAGGATGGAAGGACTCCCTCAGCTGGACAAAGATCTGTGCTGGACTGGGATCTGAACTTTAGAACTTCAACCTGGATCTGACAGACTCATACCTGCTGAAATGAAATGGTTGGAACCAAGAGCAGGATTGGACTCTTCAGTTTCAGACCAACCTTCCTGAGGATTCCTTCCTTCTTCCTTCTCCTGAGGATCTCAGTGGAAACACGGCCACTGTTGGCTAAGCAGGAACCTCTTGGGGTGCTCTGGGAAAGACCACAGAGACAGGGACACGGACCCTCCCAGGACTGGAGCCTGGTCCGTCCTGAGTAGACATTGAACTTGACACACACAGAGACACAGCGACTGGTCCGTGGCAGGGTTATAATAGTTTTGGATTTTTCAGTGTAGTTTCGTTTTAGTTAGTTTTAGTTATTTGTAAAAGCAACTCATTTAGTCTTAGTTAGAGTAGTTTTAGTTTTGTCCAAAATGTTTAGTTTTAGTTAGTTATAGTTTTTTTAATTTAATGATCGTTTTAGTTAGTTTCAGTTAACGAAGAGTTTTTTTCAGTGATCGTTTTCGTTTTTTCGTTAGTTTTCGTTAGTTTTCGTTAACGATGATAACCCTGGTCCGTGGTTGAGAAAAGGACATAGAATCCGTAGGAGGCAGCGTGAAGAGCCACCTTCTCCACCTTCTCCACCTCCTCCACAGCGTCCACGCTCCTGACACACAGAGACAGGTGCTGGTGGGGGGAGGCAGGAGAGGAGGGTGGGGGGCGTGGGAACCTCCGCCCTTGTGACGTCAGAAAACGCTGAGACGCTGGTGGACTAATGTACAGTGTCCACGGTCGACATGTTTCTCCCACAGGTCTCATCGGTTGGATTAACACCCACCCCCCCATGGTAGAGCCCCAAACCCCCACATCCCGTCCGTGGTTCATTCATCCGTGGAATGTAGATTTTCTACGGGGCTCCTGAGAGGCCACTGTGACATTTCAGGATTAATCTTCACTTCCTCTTCATCCACCCACTCCGCCCCCCACACGCCAGCTAAGTGAGAGATGGTTGGAGATGGTTGATGAGTGAGAAGAGTCTGATTACAGCAGGATCAGTCAGAGGACGACGAACGTCGAGAAGAACAGTGAGAAAAGTGAGTTTGAAGGAGATTCCTTGGTGTTTTATTTGGAGGAAGTCAAAGTATTTGTTCCTTCTACGGTGTTTGGAGTCAACATCGAACTAAGGAACTAAGATGGCGGCCACCCGAAGGAGAACGGCGTCAGAGGGGCGTCAACTTTTCCATCCAATCACCAATCAGTCTGAATATGCTGGCTTGATGGTAGGACCGTGAGAGCGCCGTGTTTTATTGGAATATTAATTTCGTGGTTTTTGTACCTGATTATATTCTGTTGTTGTGCATTAACTTTGGTTCATGATGTTGTAACTTTTTATTATCACTGGTCAAGTGAAAAGAAATAGGACACAAAAAACTACACTCTAATTAAAGTAGATTAGATACGGAGTAACTTCAAATAGGATAAATATTATTACGATAAAGATTTCAATCAAATTGAAAGAAACTAATATAGTAACTGAAACATGATGTTACGAAATTGTTCCGGTATAGCGGCTGCGGACTCAAATGCAGACAAAAAGATCAAAAGGAAGAACAGTTTGTTTAATTTCAACAAAAGGAGACTCCACCAGGGAGAAAAATTCCAAAACACAAAAAACGGGTTCTACGCTGAACAGGCAGGGGCAGAAGAGAGACTGCAGGAGCAGCGTTCAGCCAGCAGCAGCAAACAAATCCAAAATCTACTGTTGTCGATCTCAGCAGCGTGGGGCAACGATCTGGCGCTGAACCGTTGCAGAGCTGAGGCTTTAATACAGCTGATCGTTGATTGATATCTGCCTCAGCTGTGCTGACAATCAGCGGCGGTTCAGCACCGGCATTGGAGTTCCTCCCTTCAGACTCGGGAAAAGGGGAGAAGAAAACAAAAACAAAGGAACACAACACCATCCACAACACATGAATGGTTAACAATTGATGTTATGAAATATTTTGTATTTCGGGGGAATTCGTTGTTTGTCCACTTTGCTCAGACTGTCTTCATCTCACACCATGTGTCCGTGGTCTGTGAGTCCTTCTCCAAAGCTGGTCTATGAAATATACCAACCTGGTATTGTCCTCCAGTGCTACACCAGGACCTGCTGTTCAGTTCTACTCCAGTTCTACCTCAGTTCTACTCCAGTTCTACTCCAGCTTTACTCCAGCTCTACTCCAGTTCTACTCCAGTTCTACTCCAGTTTTACTCCAGCTTTACTCCAGTTCTGCTTTAGTTCTACTGTGTCCCGTGCTCTATTCTCCGTTCCATCAGAGCTGCTTTCATTCTAACATGGAGGCCAACATTACTTTGTTGACACCTACCCACTTCAACTTCCCTCTCTGTCTTTCTGTCCAGTTCTACTCCAATTCTACTGCATCTTTACTCCAGTTCTACTCCAGTTCTACGCCAGTTCTACTCCAGTTCTACTCCAGCTTTACTCCAGTTCTACTCCAGTTCTGCTTTAGTTCTACTCCAGTTCTACTCCAGTTCTACTCCAGCTTTACTCCAGCTCTACTCCAGCTCTACTCCAGCTCTACTCCAGTTCTACTCCAGTTCTACTCCAGCTTTACTCCAGCTCTACTCCAGTTCTACTCCAGTTCTACTCCAGCTTTACTCCAGCTCTACTCCAGTTCTACTCCAGTTCTACTCCAGTTTTACTCCAGCTTTACTCCAGTTCTGCTTTAGTTCTACTGTGTCCCGTGCTCTATTCTCCGTTCCATCAGAGCTGCTTTCATTCTAACATGGAGGCCAACATTACTTTGTTGACACCTACCCACTTCAACTTCCCTCTCTGTCTTTCTGTCTACCTGATATCCAGATGCCACCCATGCAGAAAGGGTGGAGGAACATGAGGTCCTCCAGCCCCTCCTCACCCCCTCCTCCACCCACATACCTGAGTGTAAAGCCACACTGCTGGGAGATTAGACAATGTGGAGATGAAAGTGAATCCTGACTCAACCTGAATCAATCCAGGAACGCCCAGATGTAAAAACACACAAACGGCTCTGAACTGGCCGCAATACCAGCAGAGACCAGAGGGGGAGCTAGCGTCCGACAAATGTCTTCTTTGATTCAGTTCCAGATGAATCCACCTAAGTGACAAGGTTAGGTTCTGGAGAGTTCCTTCACTCCATCAACCAGTGCTCTCACCCTGTCACACACACGAGCACAGAAAGCATCTTTGTTCTTGCCCTATCTTCACGGGGCAGGAGATAAACCAGCATTCTTCTGGGGCAGATTAAAGCCAAGGGGAGAGATTGTGGGGCAGGGGCAGAAGCAGAAGGTGGGAGTATGGGGGGCTGGATAAGATCTGACCCTAATTTTGTGGCTGAGATAGAGCTTCATAATGAACAGAGAGGTGGGGGCAGGAAGGGGCTCGCTGCAGAGTTCACGAAGACCAGACAAGACCACCACAGACGGGGACATCACCACTGTTTGGACAAGAATCTCATCAGGGACAGACCTCCGCCCTGGCCAGTCATTGGTGGTCAGTGGGTGGAGAGGTGGTGGACAGGTCACCTCCATTGTCAGTTTACTCAGTGGGACCTGACCAGTGTCAGAACTGAGCTCGGACCAGAGGCAGACTGGTCTGGGCTTTGGATTTCTGACACACATTTTACGGCTGAAACCTAATCCTGCATTTGTGTCGTTAAGATACCTCTGAGTGAAAGAACCACTGGTGAAGAGCTGAGCAGAAGAAGAAGAAGAAGAGAGACCAGTGAGTAGAAGAACAGAGTCAAATCAGTGTCAGCTCCACCATAACTCATGGTGTGTGAAGGCCACTTTGACAGTGAGAACCTGGAACATCTCAAACACTTCCAGTTCATTGGCCGTAGGTGGATCTACATTCAACGGGACACCTTCTGTCCCTGCATCCCATGCAGCCTTGACTGTCTGCTGTCCAAGGAAAATGATGGTGTGTGAAGAGACGGTCTGGAAAAGGTAGAGGTGCTCCACCAGCTGTCTCTTATACACATCAGGTGCTCCACCAGAGATGGGGGCGGGGGTGGGGTGAAGGGTCCTGAAGTTGGACGGAAGTCTCAGGTCCGTGTTGTCCTGTTCATCATGGACGTTTGTGACAAACTCATATGGACGATACATCAACACAATCAGACCACAGCTACGTCCATCACTCAGCCTTGTCCTCTGACGTCCTTCTTCTCTGGCATCTCTGTCTTCTGACGTCAATGTCCTCTGACATCCTTGTCCTCCGACACTTTTATCCTCTGAAGTCCTTGTCCTCTGGCATCAATGTCTCCCAACATTAAAGTCCTCCACCGTCCTTGACCTCTGTCCACTTTGTCCTCTGCCATCCTCGTTTTCTGACATCAGTCTCTGGTGTCTCTGTTTTCTTCATTTGTCCATCATCACCCACCACACTGAACCTCCTAGACCCCCCCCAAGACCCCTGACCATCAGTCAGTGGCAGAGGGACACAGTGTGTCCACACTTCTCTCAGTCAAAACACACATTCACTCCAGCCTGCAGCCAAACAACAGTTCTGGGTGACACCTGCTCAGCTCTGCTGCCCCCTGCTGACCTGGGTGTTGTATTGTCACAGGTCTCACACACATGTTCAC
>JAFBJS010008249.1:86776-103022 GCA_016785265.1 Paraplagusia blochii
GCGCGCGCTCTCCGGGAGGAGGAGGAGGGGGGGGCGCGCGCTCTCCGCGGGCACGTGTTGTTGTAGTGATAACAACAATAATAACCATGGTTCCCTGTGTCTCCGTCCATCAGCAGCAGCTCCATGATGCCTGGTGGGCAGCAGCCTCAGAAACATTATGGCATCACCTCCGCCATCAGCCTGGCCCCCCCCAGGGACATCGACCACCAGTACACCAAGAAGCTCTGTGACGCAATGAAACCGTTCGGGGTGTTTGAGGATGAAGAGGAACTGAACCACAGGTGAGACGGTACTGAAGGTGTGAGCACTCCTGTGGTCATGGACCAGAACAGAACACGTTCTCCTCTGTTGTTGTTGTTGTTGTTGTTGTTGTTGTTGTTGTTGTTGTTAAAGAAGAATAAGCACAGTCGTCACAGACCATTTCAGCTCCGTGTCTTCTCTCTATATTCATCTGAATTACAAAAATCACTGGTAGAAGAGAGTCAGCTGAGGTGACGGGACGGTGGTGAGACCAGACATGATGGACAGATTAGAGACACTAGGAATAGACAGGAGACAGAGCTGGAGGTGGAGGAGTTAAAGATGCTGCTGAGATTGTCTTTAGGAGAGACAGGGATGGACAGGATCAGGAATGAGGGACATTAGAGGGACAACACAGACAGGAAGGTTTGGAGACAAGGAAGCCAGAGAAGACAGATTGAGATGATTTGGACATGTTCAGAGGAGGGACAGTGATCCTAGAGATGGAGCTACCAGGTAGGAGACTGAGTTGGAGCTCAGTCCTAACATGAACCATCAGTTTAGTTTGAACACTTTGAGAAACTATTCTTAGTTTCATTGTTGACCTGCAGCTGATTCATCTGGTTTTTCCTTTTTGGAAAGTTATTCAGAATCACACACACACACACACTGTATATCTATATACTGTATATGTCCTTTGTTTTTACTCTGGACACTAAACCTTATTGTCAAGGTTTGAATATCAAATGTATTTTGATGGAATCGCCTGCATTGACATGGAACCAAACTCCTACCAACCACTGATGTTGATGCCATGTGAGATGTGAGCCCAGCCAAGAAGATGTGACTTGTTTGGACATTTCATCCAACTTAATTGAGACCTAAACAAGCCAATCAGACGTTCAGAACCTCCATCCCTGGCATTGTTCTGACAATGACTGGACTTTGGAATTCTTTGAAAAAGCGTCATGAGAGAATGAACGTTGTCCAACTAAGTGTATTTCTTCAATTATGTTGCTCATTTGTCTGTCTTCTAACTAAAGTGTCATATTCAGAACTGATGTTTAGACTGAGCTGGTGACACTTTTCCCTGAAGCTCTGTCTCCTTTCAGACTTGCAGTTCTTGGAAAGTTAAATAACTTTGTCAAAGAGTGGATCGCAGAGATCAGTGAATTTAAGGTAATTCCAGTCCCGTCTTCATCCTCATCCTCCTCCTCTTCCTCCTCCTCCTCGTTCTCCTCCTCCCCTATTTCAAAGTGACTCTTGACTCTTTCTGTTTCCCAAAGAATCTTCCACCATCGGCCATTAGCTGCGTTGGGGGCAAGATATTTACGTTTGGCTCCTATCGTCTCGGAGTCCACACTAAAGGTACGTGGAGCTCCAACTCCCGTCACTGGGTTCTGATTTGCTGTTAATAATAGTTACATAAGTTAGTGATCTGACCCAGTTTCACGGTGTCATTCATAAGGTTCCATATGTGTGTTTCTGCTCATCTTTGGAAACAGTCAGCACAGCTCACTGTAGACTGACAGTCTACATCAGGTGGAGGTGGAGGTGGATGTTTGACACAGCTCACAGCGTCTTTCTTGTCTACTTGTTTAAGTAGACATGAAAGAAGCTTCATCTTGGTTCTTCAGGCTTGAAAAATTATTCCATCTTATGATTGACTTTTACTCTGTGGACTTGGAACTTGGAACTCTGCTACTTGTAATTACTGTATATACAGTATGTATCAAATATTGAGGCTTGTACCTGGTTTTATCGAGATGCTGGTCCCATTACGTGCCTTCCTGCCCCTGGAGTTAATGCTGCTCATCATTTCATTGGTCACATCTCCTGTTGATTCCAGGCGCTGACATCGATGCCTTATGTGTGGCTCCACGACACGTAGAAAGAAGTGACTTTTTCCAGTCGTTCTTTGAGAAATTAAAACAGCACGAAGAAATCAAAGACCTGAGGGTGAGTGTCTGTGTTTCCTGGTTATGGTAGAAAAGCATGCTCTCACCCCACACTCTGTATCTATATATCCATATACACTATATATATATACACTATATATATATATATATACACTCTATATATATATATATATATATATATTCTGGTTGTAGTGTGTGTGTTTGACCCAGAATCCTCTTTGTTTGTGTGTTTTTGGTGTGAAGGCGGTGGAAGATGCTTTTGTACCGGTGATAAAGTTCAAGTTTGATGGCATTGAGGTGAGTTTCCTTCCATAGTGTGAATCCAATCATTACTGTGTGAATAACTCAGTGAATGGTTTAAGCCAGTGCTTCTCAAACTGTGGCTGCGATGCTGATTTAAGCCACGCAGTACAGGAGCACGTGCACATACACGTGCACACCAACACCTTCTTCTCTCTTCTGTTTCCTCCTGTACAGATTGATCTGCTCTTTGCCAGACTGGCCTTACAGTCCATTCCCGACAACCTGGACCTCAGAGGAGACTCCATCCTGAGGAACCTGGACATTCGCTGTATCCGCAGCCTTAATGGTAGCTGTTCATGGAACTGTCACTCTGACGTTGAAGACATGGAGAAGAGTTTAAAAGACTCAAATCAAATGGATGAATATTTAAACCTTACATTGTGTGTGTGTGTGTGTGTGTGTGTCCTCCCCCCAGGATGTCGAGTGACGGATGAAATTTTGTACCTGGTGCCAAACAAAGAAAACTTCAGGCTGACCTTAAGAGCTATAAAACTGTGGGCAAAACGTGAGTTGACTCCAAACATCTAAGAAACTCCATAAATCCAACTGTCATGTTGGATGACATGGGGGCAGTGGTGGCCAAGTGGTTAACCAACTGGACTAGCGTCTGGTGGCTTCCAGGTTCAAAGTCTGATCATTAAAAACCTGTAAAAACTCTTCAGTTCTTGTGATTGGTCTGCGAACACCCAACCAGGTCACTCAGACCAGACCAGACCAGACCAGACCAGACTAGTTGAAATGAGCAGAGATGGAGCTTTTGTCTTCCACAGGTTCACGGACCAAACAGTAGTCGGGCTCTTGGTACAAATGATTTCCTGACCTGGAGCAGATTCTGTCCGTCATTGACGTTGTCCTCGTGTGTCCTGTCGGGACTTTAGCTGATTTGTGGTTCGAATCCCTAACCTCTGCTTGTGGCTGCAGGTCGTGGGATCTACTCCAACATGCTGGGTTTCCTGGGTGGAGTGTCGTGGGCCATGTTGGTGGCCCGGACCTGCCAGCTCTACCCAAACGCTGTGGCTGCCACACTCGTGCACAAGTTCTTCCTGGTGTTCTCCAAATGGTGAGAACGGGTGGATTTGTCTCTTTAAGTGCTGATCCCGCCGTGTCCTCATGGTGGCAGTGTTGTGACTGTATCTGCTAAGCCTGGTGTCTTTCCTGCAGGGAGTGGCCAAATCCTGTGTTGCTGAAACAGCCTGAGGACAGTAATCTGAACTTACCTGTGTGGGACCCCAGAGTGAGTGTCTATCTCACACACACACACACACACACACACACACACACACACACACGAGACGCTTGTTTCAAATCCATCATTTTGTCGTCCTCCTCCTCATTATTTGTCAATTGGCGAAACATATTTCTGATTAAACTGTTAGGTTTTGTCCATTTGAGTTATGATTAATTGGAAGATGACAGACGGGCTGTCCTCACGTTTGTCCTCCTTCCTGAGTTCCCACTGCAGCAGGAGACGTGAACTCCTCCGTGGACTTTGTGTGTCATTGTCTCGGTAAAACACAAAAAGGCAGAACGAATAAAGAAAGATCGAGATCGGATTGAAACGAGAAGTTTCTCTTTGGAGAAAAGTGACTTTCAGGTTAGACGTCCAACCGCGAACACCTCCAGACTCTGCTCTTTCTATCAGTCCCATCCCTGACATTTTGGACATTAGTCAGTTTTTGTCTTTTCCCTTCAGTTCAAAGATGCCTTTAATGAGAGATTGTCCCTGAAATGTTGGGACACTGGTGTGACGTCATTTCGTCTTCATATATTCTCTCTCTCCAAAATGGCAGAAAGGGAAGCACTGGCTTCATGTTGTTTCTTTCCTGCAGGTGAATCCGTCTGACAGGTACCACCTGATGCCCATCATCACACCCGCCTACCCTCAGCAGAACTCCACCTACAACGTCTCCACGTCCACGCGCACCATCATGAGTGAGGAGTTCAAATATGGTACGTAGTCCAATCCCTCCTTTGTCTCAGGTCTACCATGAATGTTAACCTGTCCGTGTCCTGCTGTCCCCAGGCCTCAGCATCACAGACGAGATTCTCCAAGGGAAGGCCGAGTGGTCCAAGCTGTTTGAGCCGCCAAACTTTTTCCAGAAATACAAGTAGGTTCAGAAAATAATAAAATAAGAATTTTTGTTTTTTTTTAAAAAATGTGTTTTTTTTTTTTAAGGCAGTGTTTTTTTTTTTTCTTCTGATTTTTGCAGACATTACATAGTCCTCACTGCCAGTGCGTCCACGGAAGAAAACCACCTGGAATGGTGAGGAGGAGTTCTGCAGGGTAGGACGTGTCCACTCAAACTGTGGAGATGACCGCTCTGTTTCTGACCCTCAGGATTGGTCTGGTGGAGTCAAAGATCCGAGTCCTCGTGGGAAACCTGGAGAGGAACGAGTACATCACGCTGGCCCACGTCAATCCCCAGTCCTTCCCAGGGTCCAAGGAAAACCGCAACGAGTAAGTCCAGCTGTCCGTGAATTCTTCACTGAGCGACCGGACCGCGTGACTCTTCAACCCTTCCGTCCTCTGACAGGAATGACTTTGTGTCCATGTGGTTTATCGGGATCATCTTTAAGAAGGTGGAGAACGCTGAGAGTGTGAACATTGACTTGACGTACGACATCCAGTCCTTCACGGACACTGGTAAAGTTCTGGAACTTTTCTCAGCCTTCTTTTGCATATGGATTCTTTAACCCAGTGGTCTCCAACCTTCCTGCTCCACGGACCAGACTTAAAGAAATGAGATGATTGGACCGTCATCACAACTGGTATTTTCTAAATCTAATAATAGTATTTGATCCATCTGGAGAGTCACAGACACAATGATCACAAATAAGACCAGCGCCGGTCCGCGACCCGGGGGTTGGCGACCACTGCTAAAAACCAACCTGTCAGTCGATGGTGTAACAGTGTCTGTGCTGTTGTGTCTACAGTCTACAGACAAGCCAACAACATCAACATGTTGAAGGACGGGATGAGAATCGAAGCCACGCACGTGAAGAAGAAGCAGCTCCATCAGTATCTCCCTCCTGAGGTCGTGCAGAGGAAGAAGAGGGTATGGATTGTTCCCAGCAGGCTTTGCATCTCTCCTGCCCTCTTGTGGTGGATCTGATTTTTCTTTTTCTTTTCTCCTCCGTCTTGTCTGCTCCTGGCAGAGTATAGCAGAGTTGAACCGCAGCTCCAACGGCGGGAGCTCCAAGCGAATGTCTCTGGACAGCAGTCACCTGGACAGTTCCAGGGACACGGACTCTGGGACGCCGTTCAGTTCACCCACCAACAAACCTCTAAAGCTCGCATCAGACACGGACGACAGGTGTTCACGCGTTCATTTATCTTCTGTGCCAAGAAGATCTGATGACCCTGCAACAGTTGGATCAACTGTGTCCATAATTGTTGATCTTCTCTTGTCTTCTCAGCGTTAGTCCACCTAAACAGCTTTTTGTCGAAGTTTCTCCGACAACAGAAGCAACTCCACCACCAGCAGCAGCAGCAGCAGTACCAGTACCTGCTGCAGTACCAGTACCTGCTGCCGTGGACCAGGGCATGTCCATCCCTGTGATTGGCACCAGTGAGTTCAGCCTTCCACGTTTGCAGCTGGTTACAGTTTCTGGTCCACTCCACTCCAAACTTCTCATGGTGCTTTCTTCATCTGTAGATCCCACATTGAAGGCAAAGCCTCCCTCCCCACCAGCTAGCACCAGCAGCCCCAAAGAGGAACCCAACGGACTGGAGGACTCGGTCAACGGGGCTCCTGCCAAGAGACCGCACTCGCCCACACAGGAGGACACGGCCAAGAGGCACAAAGACACCGAGGTGAGGACGGAGCGTCTCCCTGTGGTGAGACTGGGATGAACCCCCGTTTGTGATGAAGTACATTTGTGTGGCAGGTGGTGTCCATGGATGACTCCATCTTCAAGGAGCCGTATCCACCCAGCTCAGAATCCTTCGTACAGGGAGACGGACCCAACGTAGGTCTCCACCCTTCTGTCCTGTTGACTTCTGTAACCTTCTGTAACATTCTCACTCATGTCACCTCTTGACCGTCAGACTCCTGTTTCTGGATTGAAAGCCAAGCCCATTCCAACCATCGATACCTCAAGGACACAGGTACCAGATCTGGGGATAGATGTCCCGCCCTGACCCTTTGGCCCGGTCCAGATCCAAACTCTCTCTCTCTCTCTCTCTTTCCTCAGAGACTTCCCAGCATGGAGCTTCCAGACGCCTCCTCCCCGCTGCCAGCCAGCAACAGCTGCCGCGTCGTCAAGAATTCCATCAAACTGGCCCTGAATCGACACAAGTGAGCCTCACTGGTTACCGTGGCAACGGCATGTGCACATTTGTTAGTTAAGTTAACGTGATCTTCGTCTGCGGTGTCACACAGCATCACACCTCCGAAGCAAATGTGTGAGGGTGGCCTAACCGCTGATGCCCCCGCTGGCGGTGCAGAGAAAGGCATGTCCATTCCCGTCATTGGCTCCAGTGAGTGCCTTCTTTTTCTATTCCAGCAAGAGACAGGAGACAAAAAGAAGACAAAAAAGGCAGCAGCTGAGACTGGACCTCAGCTTTGCAGCCACTGAAGACGACTGAGGGCTGTTTGCTGACAAATGTCTTCTGATTTTCTTTAGAACATGGAGCATCCAAACACCAGGTGCCCTCTGTCGGAAGCTCCATCCCCACATTAGTAAGCCGGGGACTGGACCCACTGAACGGTGCCCCCTCCAAAAGACCCCTGTCTCCACCCGTAGAGGAACAGGCCAAGAGGCTGAAAGAAACAGAGAAGGCCAGAATCCACATAGCCTGAAGACCCCTCCCTCACACACACGCACGCACGCTCGCACACACACACACACACACACACACACACTCACCCACACCAACTGATGGGGTGCCCACAGTGAAGTCCAACACCAGGACAGTGACTCCGACCAAGACGGTCCTGGGTCAGGTGTGTCGCAGCAGGACGCTCACCTCTGGTCTTCAGAGATGACAGATTTGCCAGTTGGACCGGTGGCCGAGCCGCCGTCGTCGCCGCCCTCCGTGTGGAGACATATGGACGTAGGAACAGAAGCAGCCACTTGGGGGCGCAGCAGTCACGGAAAGTTAATTGTTTTTGTTTTGTTTTTTTTTTGTTTTGTTTTTTTTTCCTCCTTCTTTTTCAGTCACAGGTTTTAAGACATCCCAGGACAGCTAAGGTTTTCTGCAGGCACTTCTGCCGATTTTCTTTTTCTTTCTTTTTTTTGTTTCTCCCAGACAGACGGCTGTACAGTTACTGTTGATGTACATAATTTGTTTTCATCATTAGGAAGAGCAAAAGATCAGTGTTTAGTCTTTTGACCATTCTATCCTAGTTTTATCTAAAAGAAAAAAAAAGTTTAAAAAATTCTCTATTTTTTTTTTTTTTCCTTTACTCTTTGTTCAAGCAAAGTTTCTGCAGCGCTGGATATTTTCTTTTGTTAACACTGTACAGTTTCAGGAGAAGGTGATCAGGATGTTGGATGAGTGTTGAGCGTCTGGTGCCCCCCAGTGGGAGCTCCAGGACGGTGCCGTGCAGGCGGGAAGCAAGTGACGACACAGGCTCGATGACATCACTGTTTCTCAGGTCAAGAAAAACAAGAGTCACACCTCCAACTGTGCTTTTTTCAGAAAAGGGGGGTGAGCAAAAAAAAAAAAAAGTCTGGGTTATTGTTTTGAGGAGGAATTGGACGTTGTCACAACCGCACTGACTCAGTGTCAGTGGATTAGAAGGAAAGGTGGAGCTCTGTGTCTGTACCATAGGTGGAGTTCCACGGTTTGGTTTGCTCTGTGCCTCCTGTGGAGGTCCTTTAAAGAAGAAGCATCTCCTGGGGGCCACAGGTGGACAGGTGACGGTGGACTGACTCTGTCTTGTAGTTTAGTCGTGAGTTCCCAGTGGGGACACCGGTTCTATTCCATCTCAAGAAAATGTACAGAAAATCTTTTTTTTTTTTGTTTTTTTCAGAAAACTATTCATTATTGGGGTTTTCTTATCACTTTATTTATATTTGCATATTTGTACCATGTGATCTTTTTTTAATAGCATCCATAGCAGGTAGGTCCCACTCTTTAAGACGACTGTTTTTTCTGCTCCGAACCATTTAACAGGTCATTTAGATGTTTGTTTCTAAACTGTATTGAAAGGGTATTTTTCTATGTGTTTATCACTTCCTTTAAACAGAACAGTTCACCATTAAACCCCAAAAAACTACACCCTGTCTGCCTGCTTTGTAACGGTCTGTAGGTCTGTTCAGGTGATGAAGAACTGGATCAGAACTGGTGGGCGGAGGCAGAGTCGGGGCTTTGACTAGGAACGGTGGAGGAGAGAGTAGAGGGGGAGGAGAAGGTGGAGTGCTGCTGTAGGCTGCAGACAGAAAGTAAATTCTTATTGTTTCTAAAGGTTCATTTTATTGCAATATTTTCCTCCCACGTCTTTTCCTTAAACCCTCAGTTTACTGTCAATAACAGTTACACACTGACATGGACATGGACACGGACATGGACACGGACACACCGGTCAAGTCAACGAGGACTTTCTTTTCACCAGACAAACAAGATCAAACAAGATCTTCTCCGGAGCTTCATTCCAAACCACACGCTGTTGGTTCCACAGATTGAACTAAAACGTCGAGTCCTTTTCATCCACACTGTTCTCCTGTCACCGATGATGAGACACGAAAATGAACGAGTTAAACGAGAAAATAATAGGTTTTTAATTTCAGTTCAATCCCCTGAGCTCCTGTGCTCTGGTCTTTGACCTGCAGAGGGCAGTAAACCTTCTACAGACGCTGTTGGTCAACACATGTTGAGTCCATGTTCCAGTTCTACAAAGTTCTGGAAGAACACAGAACTGACACACTCTGTGTCCCAGGAGGAGCAGCTCCGTCCTCCTCCGTCCTCCTCCTCCAGCTACTCCTTCTAGTCGGACTTGCGTCTGTTCCTCAGGTTGCTGATATAATCCCCTGTCTCTTATACACATCTTAAGTATAAAGGTGGAGGTGACATGAACATTGACACTCGACTTCAACGGCACGACAACAAACCGGACACCGTGTCTCTCACAGCAACACGAGGTCAGTTCCACTGTGGACCATGGACATAGAACGTCAATCATTAACGAGTTCGACACCGACCTTTCTGTCCGCCATCCTGGTTGGAAGTTTTCTTTCTTGGTTGTTTTTCAACCGACTTCCTTGAAACCCGTGACACTGCCCTCCAGTGGTCAAACCGCAGTCCTGCAGTGCACGGCCTCTTTTCACCGGGGCGGAAGCGACTGTGGTTCAACAGACAGTGAACGGTCCCGTCAGACTGTCTCTGTGGCCTATATGCACAAGAGGACAGGGGGACAGGGGGAGAGGACGGGAGGAGGAGAAGGAGAAGGAGAACCTGGACAGGAATCACCTCTAAGAAAGTACACACATAAAAATAAATATAGAGGGTAGAGGGGGGACGGTCACTGTGTGTGTGTGTGTGTGTGTGTGTGTGCGCGCGCGCGCGCGCACGCACGCACGCGTTGGCCTCAGCACCGCTCCTCTCAGCTCTGCTGTTCAGTATTCAGCTGCTGTTGTCTCTGATGACAAACACCAGGGGGCGATGTGAGTGGAATAAAGGAGGAGGAAAAATCACAGAACTGACTGAATAAAATCCAGTCCAACTGTTGCAGTGCGATGTAATGCCAGTAGTGTCCATGTGAGGGCGCAGTCTTACGCTGGGCACTGTCTTGTCCAATAGCTGTGGTGACTCCAGTTCACGCTGAGCACGACTGATCAACACTGGCTGACGACTGTGGATCCACCTGTAGAACCTGCTATGGCCTCAGGGGGAGCTGTGTGTGTGTGTGTGTGTGTGTGTGTGTGTGTGTGTGTGTGTGTGTGTGTGTGTGTGTGTGTGTGTTCAGGCTGAGCCAAGGCTGCAGTGAAGCTCTGGACAGCCCCCCCCCTCTGGACAGTGTGATGGCTGTGGTTCAGCTTTAGCTTTGACTCTGAGTCAAACGAAAAGAAAGGACTTTTCTTCATCATCTTCATCTCCCTCATCTTCAACATCAGGACCCCCCCCCCCACACACACACACACACACACCCTTCCTTTCTTTCCTCTTCTGGACTTTCCTCGTCCCTCCCATCTGTCTTTACGTCTTAGTCACTCACAGACCCACTCTTAGGTTCGATGTCAGACTCCAGTTTCCAGATGAGAACAGAGAACGACGACCTGTGTTCACTGGACCGTTCCTCAGGGAGAGTTCCCTGCAGCTCATGGAGTGACGGGGGAGGCGGGGGAGACGGGGGAGTCCCAGCTATGACGACTCGGCAAGAAGAATATCTGATGAACCTCAGAGGATGGAAGGATGGTGGAAAAGACGTGTCTGGGACGATGAAGCTGATGATGAGGACGATGACGATGAAGAGGAGGGACAGTTCAGATATTTTCTTGAATTTTGGTCCAGAGGAGCTGAAGATGGAGAGAGAGCCCTGAAGGATCATCTCCTATTCTGCCACAGTCTGAAGTAGAGCCCCACAAATACTCCAGGTCAGTCTTCATCTTCCCATGGAGCTGCAGGGTCTGCGTGGGCCCTTGGGGGGGGCGGAGATGAAGGGTCCGGGATTGGGGGGCTTCGGCGTTCCAGGACCAACTCTTCCAGCCAACTCCATCATCACAGCAGTGCAGCAGCAGGACTACTCTGCCAGCGTCTGGCTCCGCAGGAGGGACAAACTGGAACATGTAAGTCTGGACCAGGTGTCGTGATCTGACCATGTCAGTCTGGACCAGGTGTCGTGATCTGACCATGTCAGTCTGGACCAGGTGTCGTGATCTGACCATGTCAGTCTGGACCAGGTGTCGTGATCTGACCATGTCAGTCTGGACCAGGTGTCGTGATCTGACCATGTCAGTCTGGACCAGGTGTCGTGATCTGACCATGTCAGTCTGGACCAGGTGTCGTGATCTGACCATGTCAGTCTGGACCAGGTGTCGTGATCTGACCATGTCAGTCTGGACCAGGTGTCGTGATCTGACCATGTCAGTCTGGACCAGGTGTCGTGATCTGACCATGTCAGTCTGGACCAGGTGTCGTGATCTGACCATGTCAGTCTGGACCAGGTGTCGTGATCTGACCATGTCAGTCTGGACCAGGTGTCATCGTCGTTCATCTGATCCTCATGCTCTGTTTCTGTCTCTCTTTGAATCAAACGTCCCGACCAGGGTTCAGGTTGAACTCCTCAGACTGTCCCTCAGGACAGAGGTTGGAAAAAGGTTGTTGAATATTTGATGGAGCAGGAGAACGGTTCCATCACAGACAGCTCTGCAGTGGCCAGAAGCTCCTGTTCATGGGACCAGTGGAGACCAGGCCACTGTCCCACTCTTCTGTCTGTTGGTCTGAGCTCCTGGTCAGGGAGGTGCAGCTCCAGACTGCAGTCTCCTCCTGACATCGATGACCGCCGGTCCTGATGGTCGGCTGTATTGGGGTCAAAGATCAGGTTCCTGGTCAGGCAACGTTATAGTGTAAGAGACGGGCCCCCCAGTGGACAGATCGTGGAAACATAGATGAAGATGGAAATCTGTGTCTTTGAGACTCCTGTCGCAGTAATTCTTTGTCGTTTACACTCTTCGGCCACCAGAGGGCGTTGTTGACCCAGTTAAGGCATCTTCCGTTCTATCCTAAATCTGTCTGAACACTCTAGAAAACTCAACAAAAACGGGGGAAATGAAGTAAGAAGAAAATCAACACCGGAAATGATCTAAAAACTTCCTGTCTGTTCATAAGGAAGTCAGTCAGGACCCTGGTCACTGTGACCCACTCCACTCGAACCCATCGAATTTGGAACCCACCGGATCAAAGTCCGGTTCCTTATTTTAGCCAACACTGCTCCACATAATCTCACTGTAATCTAATCGGATTAACTGGTACAACGAACGTTCTCTGTCAGTGACTGATCACAGCGACCACAGCTGCAACATTCACTGTAGATCACATCAATACTGCTACGACGGGGGAGGGGCGCCCTCTGCTGGACACGTAGTGTCAGCTCAGCTGCAGAGGTAGAGTGTTCAATGGACCAGGACCGGGACCGGGACCAGGACCGGGGTGACTGTGGTCGGGAAATGAAGAATGACTGAATCAATGTCGGATCAGATGTTAATGGGTTAAACAGGTCAGGGCGGAAGGGGCGGGGCTTAACGAATGTGTGCGTGTGTTCGGAGTTGTGGAAGTAATGCAACGGCCCTGCTCGAACAGAGGGGGCGCTGTGGAGCAATGGCAGCGGCAGTGGATCAATACATTAATGTCTGGAGCATTTATTTGGTTTCTGAATCAATTGATCTGAACAGAGTGGACTCGGGGTGGGTGGGGGTGTAGGGGCGTGGAGGGTGGAGTCAGAGGATCAATAGAACTGAGGAAGAGCTGGGTGTGTGTGGGGGGGGGGCAGAGAGAGAGACAGAGACAGAGAGAGACTGGTTCTGTGTCTGGGAGACAAGAGTGCAGAGAAATGTGAGCCTTACACGGGGGGGGGGGGGGGGGGGGGGGGGGGAGGGGGGGTGGAGGAGGAGGAGAGGGAGAGTGTTAGAAGTCAGTGGATGAACATGATACGGTGAGAGGAGAGGAGGAGCAGATGCTGCAGCACAGAGACGGTGAACATAGAGAAACAGAAGAGGAGTAAAAGAGGAGGTGACAGAGAGAGAGGGAGGAGGACAGAAGGGAGAGACAGAGAGAGGGAGGAGGACAGAAGGGAGAGACAGAGACAGACAGAGAGAGGGAGGAAACTAGAATCAGCTGTGTCACATTTAACCGGAGTTTTCATTCAGACGAGAGGAACACCTGACACACACATGAACCAATGTGTGTGTGTGTTACAGACCAAGGACGAGGAACACACACACATCACACACACACACACATCACACACACACACATCACACACACATCACACACACCGAACTCTTCATCTTTTCTCCTGAGCAGATGTTTCTCAGAGAAGAACAGAAACTGAGGGATGCAGCATGAAGGTGAGGAGGAAGACTGATTATCACCCACCTGTCTGTCTGTCTGTCTGTCTGTCTGTCTGTCTGTCTGTCTGTCTGTCTGCCTGTCTGCCTGTCTTCCTGTCTGTCTGTCTGTCTGTCTGTCTGTCTGTCTGTCTGTCTGTCTGTCTGTCTGTCTGTCTGTCTGCCTGTCTGTCTGTCTGTCTGTCTGACTCTGCTTGTCCATGTCTCTCCAGAGACTGTGTGTGTGTGTCCTCTCAGTCTGACTGATCTGTTTCAGTCTTCACTTCTTGATCAGAATCAGACAGACTACAGAGAGGAGGTGGAGGAGAAGGAGGTGCTGGTGGTGCTGGTGCTGGTGCTGGTGGTGGTGGTGGTGGTGGACAAGGAGGACTGGAACAAACTGACAGACTGGAAGTTTTAATGATCTCAATAATTTGTTCAAACTTCCTGTTCTTCATCTTGTCCTCGTGTCACTGTCCCAGGAGGTCCAGGTTCTGGAGGTTCTGCCCATCTGTGGATCTGCCTGTGGTCAGACTGAAGAGCTGTCATTGGTCCAACAGAGTCACATGACCATTACAGTAGGATCAGGCAGTGTGTGTGTGTCTGTACTAAAGGAGAAGGTTGGAGAGTTTAGGAGGACAGAAGACATCCTGACAGAAGACTCAGACCCAGAAACATCCGGTCCAAACCCTGACAGAACAGTAACCATGGCAACAACAGTCCTGCAGGTTGTTGGTTGGTAGAGACAGCACTTGTCAGACAGAGACGTAGAAAATAATGGCAACCAGAAGAGGACAGAGGTCTCCTCAGGTCTGGTCTGGTCTCCTCTGGTCTGGTCTCCTCTGGTCTGGTCTCTGGTCTGGTCTCTGGTCTGGTCTCTGGTCTGGTCTCTGGTCTGGTCTCCTCTGGTCTGGTCTCTGGTCTGGTCTCTGGTCTGGTCTCCTCTGGTCTGGTCTCCTCAGGTCTGGTCTCTGGTCTGGCCTCTGGTCTGGTCTGGTCTCCTCTGGTCTGGTCTCTGGTCTGGCCTCTGGTCTGGTCTCTGGTCTGGTCTCTGGTCTAGTCTCTGGTCTGGTCTCTGGTCTGGTCTCTGGTCTGGCCTCTGGTCTGGTCTGGTCTCCTCTGGTCTGGTCTCTGGTCTGGCCTCTGGTCTGGTCTGGTCTCTGGTCTGGTCTCTGGTCTGGTCTCTGGTCTGGTCTCTGGTCTGGTCTCTGGTCTGGTCTCCTCTGGTCTGGTCTCTGGTCTGGCCTCTGGTCTGGTCTCTGGTCTGGTCTCTGGTCTGGTCTCTGGTCTGGTCTGTGGTCTCTGGTCTGGTCTCTGGTCTGGTCTCTGGTCTGGTCTCTGGTCTGGTCTCTGGTCTGGCCTCTGGTCTGGTCTGGTCTCTGGTCTGGTCTCTGGTCTGGTCTCTGGTCTCCTAAGAAAGATGTTTCTTAGGTTTCAAGGGTGAAAGTGAGGAAACGGGAGGATCAGAAGAACGGACGGAGACGGAGGGGCTGATGATGATGATGATGATGATGATGAAAGTGATGATCATGATGGTGATGAAGGTGATGATGATGATTTTGATGAAGGAGACGATATTTGTGATGATAATAATGATGACGATGAAGGCGATGATGATGATGATGATGCTCTCCATTGAGAGGAGAATGAAGACGACAACAACAGCAACGACTATGAGGACAACGACAATGGACACGTCAACCACAGGGACAACGACACAAATGTAAACGATGAAGATCTTCTGGACAAGTTTTGCTGCACCATAAAAACAGGCCATGTTCGGTCCACGGGCCGTAGTTTTCCCAGGTCTGGTCTAGTACTATGGCCCAGTTCACTCCAGTGATCTGTGTCTGTTAGCCCAGGGACACAGGAAGTAGAAGGAGGAGCGGAGGAGGAGGAAATGTTATTAATGTCCATGTCAGAAACTCTCAGTCTGTTATTACACAGGACAGGAAGGAGAACACACACACACACACACACACACACACACACACACACACACACTCACACACTCACTCGTGTGTTCTATACTGTATATATAGTGGAGGTTACACCTGGACTTTCCTCCCACTTTTATCATTTCATCTCATTGTACTTCCTGCCAACCAACAACATCAGTGTCAATGAAACAGAGACTCCTCCACCTCCTCCACCTCCTCCACCTCCTCTGGACTGACTGGAGAACAGCAGCAGGGGCTTCGGCTCCTCGTCTCTACGTCGTCTTATTGTGGAGGTGATGGTGTTTTATCACTTCCTGTCTAACTAAAGCCAAAGATCGCCCCCTCCAGGTCGGCTCTGACGCCCGTTTCTGACCAGTCAGGAGGACTGGGGCTGTGGTCTGGGGGCAGACGGGGGCGTCACGGCGTTGGTTCTGGTTCTGGCAGAGACACAGGTAGAACAGTCATCGTTTAAAGGAATCTGAAGAAATGCAGGAGACCTGATGAAGCTGCTGAGGATTGATGTGGAAAATGTTCCTGCAGCTCCGGGCCAGCAGCCATCTACAGTTCTACTGGGCCCAAGCATCAGGGACGGAAAACAAGGCCCACAGCCAGAGAGCTGAGCGGCTGCTCTCTCCCTCAGGACGCCTCACCCCTGGTGTCACCCCTGGTGTCACCCCTGGTCTTGTTGCTGGTGTCACTCTGGTCTGTGCCCTGTGTTCTGGACCTGTTCTACAGCTGAAGCTCCTCAGTTGTACCTGTAGGTGTCACTGTGACAAGTTAACCTGGGACTGGACTTCATCTCCATCATCATCATCATCATCATCATCTCCACCAAATCTGTCTCTTATACACATC
>JAFBJS010008249.1:104632-155949 GCA_016785265.1 Paraplagusia blochii
CAGATCCAGTTTCCCTGAGTCTGTGAAAGTAGATCTTCTCTGCTGACTGTCCAGATGATCTCTGGACCTCAGTCCATCTGAGGTCAGTCTCCGTCTCTGTCTCAAGAGTCTCTCTGTCTTGTTCTCCACAGAGTTGTGGTGGTGGAGAATGTCCCCGAGGACGTCTCCTTCGTGGACAATGGAACAGCTCACGTCCCTCTGTCAGCCGGACTCTATGACCTTCTGGATAAGGCCATCAGAGTTGTGGAGATAGTTTCTCCTCTGTGGCTCCTTAACTCCTCCGAGTCCAGTTCTCATCCTGCTGCCAAACAGGTGACCTCCTGGACTCCTGTCCTGTTCTGTCCTCCTCTGTCCTCTGACACCTGCCTGGTTTCTCCATCAGGGCCGAGCTCTCCTGTCCAGGCTGCAGGGCCTTAAATCCAGAGGAGTCCAGCTGAAGATCTCCACTGGGACGATGAACGCTGAGCTTCAGACTCTGGCCACACACAGTCAGTCTTTACCTCCCTAACCTGCTGCACGTCTGTTGGTCCCTCTCTGGCTCCTCCTTCTACTCCTCCTTCTCCTCCTTCTCCTCCAGGTGCAGAGGTCCACTACGTGAACATGACGGCTCTGACCAAAGGCCACCTCCTCTCGTCTTTCTGGGTGGTGGACAGGAGACACCTGTACATCGGCAGTGGGACCATGGACTGGAGATCTCTGGCCACAGTAACTACTTCAAAGTTGTCCTTGATTTCTGCCTCGCTGGTCTCCATGGCAACGGTCTAACAGTAGGTGTGACGCTCCTACAGAGGAAGGAGCTGGGCCTGTTGGTGTACGACTGCAGCTGCTTGGCTCTGGATCTGCACCGGGTCTTCAGTCTCTACTGGGGGCTCCAGTACAAGGACTTTGTCCCGTCCTTCTGGTCCAAGCGTCTCTTTGCACTCTTCAACAAGAACACTCCCCTGGAACTCAGCTTCAACAGTACCAAGGCCCAGGCCTACATCTCTGTGAGTCCAGACCCGTGTGTGTGTGTGTGTGTGTGTGTGTGTGTGTGTGTGTGTGTGTGTGTGTGTGTGTGTGTGTGTGTGTGTGTGTGTGTGTGTGTGTGTGTGTCCTGGTCTTTAGGAACATGCGTCCTCCCCGTCCTTGTCCGCAGACGTCTCCGGACACGTTCATCCCTAAAGACCGCAGCAGCGACCTGGAGGCCATTTCCTGGGTCATCCAGGAGGCTCGGCGTTTCATCCACATCTCCATCATCGACTACCTGCCCCTGCTGGGCAGCAGCTCCGACAGGTACCACCCTGGAGCCAGGCTGCCTGTCCAGGCCTCGGACCCTTGACCGCTGCTAATCGTGTGTGTCTGTGCCCAGGTACTGGTCCCGTATCGACGGCCTCCTCCGGGAGGCGCTGATCTTGAGGAAAGTGCGCGTGCGTCTGCTGATCAGCTGCTGGGAGAAGACTCAACCGTTGACCTTCAACTTCCTGTGGTCCCTGAGGAGCCTGTGCATGGAGCAGACCAACTGTTCTGTGGAGGCTGTGAGTATGAGGTCTTCCCCCCTGTGGACCCCACCCCCCACTGAAGACCTCAACCCCACCTCTGTTCACATGTGTGTGTAGAAGTTCTTCAACCCCCGGGTGCAGAGAGACGGCAGTCTGCAGGGAATCAACTACAACCGCTTCATGGTGACGGACAGGGCAGTCTACGTGGGTGAGGTGTCCTCACCAAAACACACACACACAAGAGGACACGTCTAGACCTTAGCTGCTATAAGACAATTGTCAGTGGAGGACAGCTGGTCCTCCAGCACAGTAGCTTTCTTTCTTCTTCTTCAGTTGAAGACTCCTCTCCAGATGTGCAGAGTTTTTGTAGAATTGTAGAAGATTAGAATAAATAAATAAAGATTCCATAGAAGGGTGTCAGCTAAGGTGAAGGGAAAGGTGAGACCAGGACAGTGGTGAGACCAGCCAGATGGATGGACTAGAGACACTAGGAATGGGTAGAAGACAAGAGGGAGAGCTGGAGGTGGAGGAGTTAAAGATGCTGAGATTGTCTTTGGGGGTGACAAGGATGGACAGGATCAGGGGGACAACACAGACAGGAAGGTTTGGAGAAAAAGAAGCTGGAGAAGACAGATTAAGATGGTTTGGACATGTTCATAGGAGGGACAGTGGTTATATTAGTAGAAGAATGATCCTAGACATGGAGCTACCAGGTAAGAGACGAAGAGGAGATTGATGGTTGCAGTGAGGGAGGACATGGAGGTGGTTGGAGTTGGAGTTGAGGATGCGGAGGACAGGGTGAGATGGAAATTATTGACTCGCTGTGGCAACCCCTGAAAAACGGGATAAGCCGATTAGAAGATTAGAAGACACAACATTAACATAAACTGATGCCTGGAAACAGACTCACGATGAACCCAGGTCAATGTCCAGGTGCTGGACATGAGGTCAGAGGTCAGAGGTCTTGTGATGTGACTGTATGGTTTGTTGGTGAGACTGAGGTGAGAAGGAGAAGGTTCCTGTTGGAGCTGCCACGGTCAGAAACCTTGACTGTAGATACTATACTCTCAGGTCAGCAGAGTCCAGAGTCCATGTTGTCTTCTCTTCTGTGCCGGACCACTCCGGTTCTTCTCAGGTGCTGATGACCTGGCATTCTTCACAAACCTGAATGTCTTCCTGTCTCTGCTTCACCCCAGGAAACCTGGACTGGGTCGGCAACGAGTTCACCTTCAACGCAGGCGTGGGTCTGGTGATCAGCCAACCGGAGGGCGTAGACGACAGGAACGCCACCGTGGTGGAGCAGCTCCGGGCTGCGTTCGACAGGGACTGGAACTCACGTTACACCCGTTCACTACAAGCCAATAAGATCCCTGTGTGCAACAAACACCAGATCAGTCGACTGGTCCCGGTCAAAGCCAAGCACCCGGACCTGGGACCAGTACCCGTAAAGACAGCACCTGTGACAAACAGCCATAGAGATGATGGAGCACGGCACCGTGGGGACAGAACCTCCAGGCTGAACCCCCTGGTCCTGGACAGTCTCAGAGAGAGGGATTGGATCAGAACCGGTCACCAGGCCAACGCTGATCCAGCGGAACTCCACGCTCTGTCGGCCGAGAGCAGCGGCAGCCGAGAGTTCTCCAACGGATCACACTGAAGGCGGCGCAGGTGGAGGTGTGGAGGACTGCGTTGCCTCCTCTTGGTTGAAGCTGGATTTACTGGACTGGGTGTTTGTAGCTTTTTGTTGTTTTTAACGTTTCAAAACTGAGCTTTGGATCAGGAACCAGGAGGAACTCAGGAAGAACCTGGGTTCATCTGCTGCTTCATGGCCTTGTTTTTCACTTCACTTTTACCCTTTAACGTGTTACGGTAACGCTGCGTTACTGTGGACACTCAGACCACAGCACCACCAATCTCACCTTCCCGAACGTAACCCAACGTAAATAAAGGATTTTCTTCTTCTTCTTCTTCTTTCCTCGCTCCAGGTCTGGAGGTGGAGGCCGATCGTCCTCCACCTCTGATAGAGATCAGTCAGACGAGGAGAGTCCAGAGAAGAGCTGACAGATCTCAGTTCTTTCTTAACAATATCTCTCAATATCTCCTTTAACCCCAACATGTGTGGGGGTGGGGCTTCATGGTCAGTGACCATTCACTGGTAGGTCTGTGGTCGGTGGTCTGTGGTCGGTGGTCTGTGGTCTATGGTTGGTGGTCGGTGCTGTTCCTGTGTGTCTGTCAGTTAAAGTTCTACGTCCCCGTTCTGTGCCTACCCCATCTGTTCATCCGACACAAGACTTTGTCTTCAGTCTGTCCCCGTTGGCCGCGGTCTGCTCACGGTGCCATCTAGAGGTCAACAGGGGAAGAACCAATTGCACTCAGGAAGTGTTTTTTTTTTTCTTTTTTTTTTCTCGTCCCAGCGACACAGTCTCAGCTCTGGGAGTCACCTGTCAGTCCATCCACCAGGCACCACCGACCACGACCCCAAGGTCAGGGTTTCTCTGTGACCGCTCCTGGTCATGTGACCGATGACAGACTGGTGCAGCAGCCGTGGTAACGTGTTGATGATGTGTCAAAGGTTCCTGTTTGTCTTTGTTCCGGTGCTAAAATAGACTGAAGTCTGGTTCTGGTCCAAGGCATGGACGAGAACCCGACCTGTGGAGGTCAGGGGAGCTGAGACCAGGGGTCCGTTCTGTTCTCTGCACTTTAGGAATGGTTTTCAGAGCTGCATATTTCAGCCAAATAGACTAGAAGCTTCTGGGCGTCGCTCTCCTTTACTCTCTGGGCATGACTGCTCCTGCATGTTCCTCCTCCCTGTGCACTGTAGCCACGGGCCGTTGTATCTTCACCAACTCACTGCAGATGGAATGTCTATTTACTGTGTATCCCTCGTTCATGCACAATGACTTTGTTTTTACTCTTAATAAAAAACAAGTCCTCTGTCTCTGTCTTTGTCCCTCTGTCTTTGGACCGTCCACCGGCAGGACGGGTCTACCTGACTGCAGTGTTTCCTGTGCCTGACCTCAGCAAGTCGGAGAAGAAGACACAGGAAGGAGCGACCATCCCCGAGGACAACAAGTAGAGGATGTTTGACCATGATCCTGGTTAGTTAGTGATAGTAGGTAGGTAATGTTAGTGTTAGTGGTTAAGGTAGCAGATTTGTGGCCAGACACTGTCCCCACACACTGCTGCCCCCTGCTGTCTGAGCTGCCTTGACTTCTAATTAATAAGACAGAGTTGAGAATTTTATAATTTGGGAAATTATTGGGTATATAAATATACAGTGACAGTGACGTTGGACGTCAACGAAGGTTCTTGGTCTTCCAGGCTTGGAGTCATGCAACTGGACATTCAGTCCATGGACCTTGATGATGGACGGACAGGTTTTAGGGTAAAAACTATTCTAACAAGAAAATGAGAACAGAAAGAGTCCAATAAGGGTTTGGTTGTAGGCAACTGTTGTTTACAACTAAAGCCTTTTTGGATATCATGACCTGGATGAATGAGAATCTTCACAGACGAACAGAAAGAGTCCTTTCACCTCAAACCCATGGAGAACTCCTTCAGATCTACCGGAGGACATCGACGTCCCCCCCGTGTCCCTTGAAGGACTCCGTACGTTTCATCTATTCCACATAATCGAAACCTAAGCACAGGCTCCGGAGGAACCGTCGGAACCACAGGAGTTCCGCCCGAACATCTTTCACTGTGACACCCCGAATCCATCCGCTCCAATCACGACGTACTGCGTCATGACGTACGTCACACCGACACTAATGGCTGCCTCCATGCGGACGGTGGAGCTGCGGAAGAACTGAGAACGTCCGTCCGCCCTGCGTTTGTTCTCATGTCAAGATGCGGACTTTCTTGAAGCTCGGTTCTTGGTTCGACCGCCTGCAGGTCCGGACCTGTCACCAGAGTGTCTACAGACGGAACACTCAGCCCCGGGGGGCGGTCGTGGAACTGGGGGAGACGTGAGTTCACCCTTTAGTTCAGGGGTATTCAACTAAAACGCCAAGAGGTCCAGTCAGAAAAAAAAAAAATTCAAATAAAGGTCCGGAACATCATGTCCAACTTGCCAGAGTGTCATATGTTGGCTATAATATTATATCATATATATATATATGTTGTAGTAGTGTTAACATCTTCAAATCAGGTGTAGCGACGGCTTATGTATCATTTTTCTTTAACACTAACCTCGTCACAACAATCTCAACCACTTTAACAATGAAACACTTTGAGTTTCTTTGAACCCGCTTCCCTTGTCTCCCTTGTCTCCCTTGTCTCCCTTGTCTCCACTGTCTCCACGTCTCCGTCTGTTTCTCTCCCTCTTACTCTGCCTGTCGCTGTTAACTGCCGAGAATGCCGAGAGTTGATTGGCTGAAAAGCACCACTTGGGATAATTTAACCTGTACACGATTGGTCGGTTTATTTCCTTATACCGGTTCAGCTTTTCCTGTGTTTACGACGGCGTTGGTCGTAAACACTGAAAAAGCTGCGCACCTTAAAACGATCCCGTTAAATTCATCTGCCGTATAAATCGATTATAGATCCGGGTCCGTACAGGATTACCCCTGCACAGAACCTGCAGGGACACGGACCGCGGTCTGTCACTGCCCAGAACTCCGGGACACCTACACCGACACCGTTACCGTTACTGAAACAACAGCTCTCTGAGGAGTCTGTTTGAGCTCCGTGAAGCCCTGCAGTTCAGTTCAGTTCAGTTCAACTTTCAGCCTAGTTACTGATGACGTCACGTTGTTGTTGTCAACCACAGCGTCTCTCTGAGGAGTCTGTGTGACGTCAGCGTTCATCTCTGATTTTGCAGGAAGCTTCAGATTTCCACAGGGAAACTCGCCAGATTTGCAGATGGATCAGCCGTGGTGCAGGTGAGAACGTCTGACCGCTTCATGTCTGACCGTCCGTGCTCGCCGTCCTTACCTCACCTGTGTCTGTGACATCATCAGCTGGGGAACACCTCGGTGATGGCTACAGCTGTCAGCAGAACCAAACCCTCACCGTCCCACTTCATGCCTTTGGTGGTGCGTTCTCCACAACTAGAAGACCAGGAGCCATGGACGAGTCTGCAGGTCCGACTGACACCTGTGCTCGTTGATTGACAGGTGGACTACAGGCAGAAAGCAGCGGCGGCGGGTCGAATCCCTACCAACCACCTGAGAAGAGAGCTGGGAACCACGGATGGAGAGATCCTGACCAGCAGATTGATAGGTGACCCACTGCGCCACTGTATGAAGATGAAGATGAAGAATTTTCTGACTGTTGTCTCCTCCTCCTCGTCCTTCTGCTCCTTCTTGTCCTTCAGACAGATCAATTCGACCTCTTTTTCCCCCTGGTTACTTTTATGACACTCAGGTTGGTTTTCATTTGCATCCATTTGACTTTGTGTGATTGTTTGTGTTGTCGACAGACTGTCTGTCTGTCTGTCTGTCTGTCTCTCCTCTCACACCTGTCTGTCTGTTCTTAATCTTGAAGATCCTCTGTAACCTCTTGGCTGTGGATGGTGTGAATGATCCAGATGTTCTGGCCATCAATGCAGGTGAGTTGACCACCAACGCTCTGACCCCCAGTCTTCTGAACTGACCGACCTTTTGTCCACCATGTCTCCTCCTCGTCCACAGCCTCTGCCGCTCTGTCTCTGTCTGACATCCCCTGGAACGGACCCATAGGTAGAAGACACACACGAAGACAGATACAGATACAGATATTAGGACATTTACTGATGATGACCTCGTTACCATCCGTCTGTCTGTCTGTCTGTCTGTGTCTCCAGGTGCCGTCCGTGTCGGTCTCCTGGACGGTCAGCTGCTGATCAATCCCTCCCGAGCAGAGATGTCGTCCAGTTCTCTGAACCTGGTCGTGGCTGGAGCTCCAAGCAGCCAAGTGGGTAAGGCTTGAAGGTCCCAGTTGGTTTGAACCTGTGCTGAGGTGGCTGTGTACCAGGTGTACCAGGTGTACCAGGTGTCATGGTTCCATACTGCAGCGGGTAGGAAAGCTGCCTTACAAAGAGCGATTCATGGGTTTGACTCACTGATGAACCACAGATCCTGGTTCCACCTGTGTCAGTTATGGTCGACTACTCACCTCACGACCCCCTCCCACAGTGATGATAGAAGCTTCGGCTGAGAATGTGCTCCAGCAAGACTTCTGCCACGCCGTGAAGGTGGGCGTCAAACACACACAGAAGATCATCCAGACCATCCAGCAGCTGGCTCGAGAACAGAAGGTGACCAAACGCACCCCGGTCAAGATCTTCATGGCCCCCCCAGTCATGGTGGAGCAGGTCCGACAGTAAGTAGAACTGAACTCAGACTGAGACGGGAGCCGAGGATCTGCCTGACAAACTCTGGTCTCTGTAAACTCTGCAGACTGGCCTCGGAGAGAGTCTACGCCGTCCTCACAGACCACACACACGACAAGGTAAACACCGCTGTCATGATTGGAGCCAGACTTCCGCCCCCTGCTGGCTGATACAGTCATTTCTTTCAGATCTCCAGAGATGAAGCAATCAATGAAGTTCGACTGGACACTGAGGAAGTTCTAAAAGGTGAGTGTGACTGAGACACAGACTGTTGTCAGACCGACGAGTGTGACTGAGACACAGACTGTTGTCAGACCGACGAGTGTGACTGAGACACCGACTCTTTGACCGATTGTTCGTCTGTGTGTGTGTGTGTGTGTGCACGCACAGAGAAGTTTCCCCAGGCGGAGCCCTTTGAAGTGGTGGAGTCCTTCAACGTGGTCCTCAAAGACATCTTTCGTGGCTTGGTCTTGAATGAGTACAGGAGGTGAGACAGTGAGGTTACAGCCGCTCTGCTGCAGCTACAGGCTCTTCACCCATTTTCCTTTGTTTGTGTGTGTGTGTGTGTGTGTGAAGGTGTGACGGGAGGGAGCTGACTGCTGTGAGGAACATCTCCTGCGATGTGGACCTCTTTCAGCCGCTCCATGGCTCCGCCCTGTTCCAGAGAGGACAGACGCAGGTGTGCGACTGTTGTTGTTGTTGTACAGTTGTTAGCATCATGGAGCATCTTCTGAGGGATATTGTTTTTGTGTCTTATGTTGTGTCTTCTGCAGGTTCTGTGCAGTGTCACTTTTGATTCCTTGGAGTCCAGTGTCAAGGCCGACATCATCTCCACAGCTCTGAGGTTCAACCTTCTTCTCTCACAATCACTGACCTGGGATCAGCTTCCTGCTGATCCAAGTCTCAGCTCTTCTTCTTCTTTGTCTCTGTTTGCAGCGGTGTAAAGGACAAGAACTTCATGCTACATTATGAGGTGAGTGAAGGAGTTCCGTCGTCTTCTGACCAAACGTGTCTCAAGACCTGAAGTCACTTCCGTCTCTGTTCCCAGTTTCCTCCATACGCAACCAACGAAATTGGCAAGACAGGAGGGATGAACCGCAGAGAGCTGGGCCATGGTGGGTGATGACATCACCACTCTGGGTGTGTCTGAGTTAGTGTGTGTGTGTGTGTGTGTGTGTGCTCATGACATCATGTGTCATGTGTGTGTGTTCACAGGAGCGCTGGCAGAAAAAGCTCTGCGTCCAGTCATTCCCTCAGACTTTCCCTTCACCATCAGAGTCACCGCTGAGGTGCTGGAGTCAAACGGTGAGTTTCACAGTCGACCACAGACCATCACAGAAACTCCTTTCTTTGCTAAACTCCTCCCTCCTCTCTGCTCCCCTCAGGCTCCTCCTCCATGGCCTCTGCCTGCGGTGGCAGCCTGGCACTGATGGACGCAGGTACCACCACTCTTGTAGTTCTCCAGGACCCTTTAGTCCAGTCCAGTCTGTTCCACAGCAGACCTCCTGAGTCCACCTGTTCCTGCCTTATTCCATTTGGCCCAGTAGAAATAACGTAAAATGGATGAATTTGTTCCAGTCCCATTAATATACTAGTAATGAATAGAATTAAAATTCTGCCATTAACTAAACATCTCTGACAGAAATATTAAGAATAAATGGATGATAAAAATAATTACAGTTAAAGAAAATGTTCTGTTATGGTTGAAGAATGGGTCAATGGACCCTGGGACTGAGAGAGAGGCAGAGTGAAGAGCACTGAGCTGAGGAGAAGTTTGATTTTTATTTCTAGAACTGACCACTAGAATGATTATAAAAGCACGAGAATGAAAACTGCTGAATGAAAGATCATTTTGTTGTAGTATTTTCTAACTTATTGCCCAAAAATGAGCTTCAAACACATTATAAACGGCCACTGCTGCAGAGGACACAAGGAAACAGCTTCACCTCAGAAGAAAGTCAGGTTTAATTCACTTGTGGTCCTGTGTGCTGTACTTCAGTGTAGTGTAGTCCTCCAAAATACTGGAGAAGAACCATGTCTTCTGGGCTGAGTCTGGAGATGACAAATGTTTTTATTGTTGGTGCTGCTTAATCAGAGCTTCTACTGTGGACCTGCAGTCTGACTGACTCTCTCTGTGTGTGTGTGTGTGTGTGTGTGTGTGTGTGTGTCAGGTGTTCCCATCTCCTCTCCTGTGGCTGGAGTCGCCATCGGCCTCATCTCCAAGACCAGTGAAGACAAACCCACAGAGATACAGGATTATAGGATCCTGACAGATATTCTGGTACCAACTCTCTCTGTGTGTGTGCGTGTGTGTGCGTGTGTGTGCGTGTGCGTGTGTGTCTGTGTCTGTGTGTGTGTGTGTGTGTGTGTGTGTGTGTGTGTGTGTGTGTGTGTGTGTGTGTGTGTGTGTGTGTGGGTTTTGACCTTAATAATGATCTTGTGTATTCAGGGTATGGAGGACTACCTCGGAGACATGGACTTTAAACTGGCAGGAACAGCCAAGGGCATCACTGCTCTACAGGTACCAGCAGCGCCCCCTGGTGCCTGACACCAACCCAACAGATGTTTGAGCTCAGTGTCTGTCTCAGTAACTGAATGTTGTTCTCCAGGCTGATGTGAAGATCCCAGGGCTGCCTCTGAAGGTGGTGATGGAGGCCATCAGTGAGGCCTCAGGTGACCAACAGGAGTCCCCACTCTGATGCTCTGAGAGAGTGTGTGTGTGTGTGTGTGTTCCGGTTCTTCACCTGTGTTTGTCTTTCACTCCTCCTCAGTGGCTAAGAAGGACATTCTGGGCGTCATGCACAGGTGTATCGCACAACCACGAAGAACTCGGAAAGAGAGCGGCCCTGTGGTCGGTGGGTTAGAGCGTGACGTGTTTGGAGCAGACGGTCACAGCTCGTCCACAGCTGTTGTTCATTGTCTCTGCTTCGTTCACAGAAACCGTGCGTGTGCCCGTGTCCAAGCGAGCGCGGTTTGTAGGTCCTGGAGGCTACAACCTGCGCAGGCTGCAGGCTAAGACAGGTGAGGGTGAGGGAGAGGGAGAGCAGCTGCTGTGAGTACTTTTCTGGGATCTACGCCACTGATGGGAACTCTGTTTGTATATTGAGGTGTGACCATCAGTCAGGAGGATGAGGAGACCTTCTCTGTGTTTGCTCCGTCTCCAGG
Organism: Paraplagusia blochii; assembly: GCA_016785265.1. Lineage (NCBI taxonomy): Eukaryota > Metazoa > Chordata > Actinopteri > Pleuronectiformes > Cynoglossidae > Paraplagusia > Paraplagusia blochii. The sequence continues at coordinate 115,589 of JAFBJS010008249.1, forward strand.
AGCCATGCATGAGGCTCAGGAGTTCATCAGTGACATCTGTAAAGATGATGTACGTCAAACCTCTGTCTCCGTGTCTGTGTGTGCAAGGTTCACTGACTGATTCATCAATGCAGAAGCGTTTTCAAAAACTCAACCTTCTCTTCTAACCTTTTTGCAGCAAGAACAGCATCTGGAGTTTGGTGCCGTTTACACAGCAACCATCACTGAGATGAGGTGAAGAGATGCAACCAAATATGATGGAAACTGAGATTTTGGTCACTTGTCGATCAATGCTTTTTGAAAACCAACATGCAACTTTTTCCTCCTCCTCCTCCTTCTTCTCTTCCTTCTCCTCAAAGGGACATTGGAGTCATGGTCAAACTTTATCCCAACATGAGTGCAGTCCTGCTCCACAACTCACAGCTGGACCATAAACGGGTCAGACCACTGGTCATTGGTTGAATTCCACCAATCATTTCGATTCCTGTTATTTTTCAGAGGTCACATGACTCTCCCCTTGTTTGTTGTGTGCTGCAGATCAAACATCCCAGTGCCCTGGGTTTGGAGGTTGGTCAGCAGATACAGGTGAGTCACCCTGACGCTCTGCTGTTGCACACCTGTGTTCCTGGGCTGGGTGCTCTTCTTCACCTCCTCCTCCTCCTCCTCCTCTTGTTACAGGTCAAATACTTTGGACGTGACCCGACCGATGGCAGGATGAGACTTTCACGGAAGGTCCTCAGTTCTCCTGCTGCCACTCTAGTCAAGACCATCAGTGAGAAACAGAGCATCTCCATGGGTTCCAATAGCAGTGCCGTGTGATTTCACAGCAAGCGGGCTCCTCGGCGCCCCCTAGCGCCAGTATAGATGAGAGACTTGTGCCTACGTCTTGTAAACAGACGTTCATAGAACAGAATGGGGGACATCGCGGTTTCCTGTCTTAGTGGTGTGACGGTGTGAGTGGATGAACCCTAATGATCATGTCCTGCCCAGGTGGGCTACTCAGCTGAGCATCATTGGTGTTTCTTTTAATCATTGAATTTTCATGTCATTTTCAATTGATGTAAATAAAAACAGTTCCCACTGCTTTGTAGATGGAAAATTGATCATTTGCATTATATTTCTGTTTATTTATTTATTAGTGTATGAAAGCAGAGATGGGTGAATAAATACAGACACTCTTCAGTTGCAAACATGTTTTTATTTTGGCTCTAAACTCTGTCACATCCCAGTTTAATGAACGTCCGTCCAGGCGTTTAAGAAGAAGAAGAAAGGCTAAGAAAACCTTAATTTGTCTCACAGTCGGGAAACTGCATTATGCGAGAGTACAGGTACAAACGTCATTAATTCCTCGAAGTTTAGGGTCCGAATACTTGGAGGAGCTTCCTCTGACGTCACTGACAGGAAGTACAGCCTGGAATCCAAGGAAAGCCAACTCTAAGATCGGTGGTTTGAAGTTCCTACTAGCATGTAATTATAACATCGTATGTATACATAGTATGTATACATAGTATCCATACTATTCAAGAGTTGTACAGGTATGTCTACCTATGTTTCCTATGCTGCTCCTACTGATGTAACTAATTCATCAATTGGTAAAGTGTGTTTTAACCCTTCTAACGGTAAGAATAATCGTAGGGTCCGTGCTCTCTTCCAATGTAACATTGTTTCTGTTCCACCATCTGTATCATTTTGGAATAGTCGTGTAGATAATGTGTGTTGGAGAAAAGTCTGGACATTGCCTCAGAAGTTCTTTGTAGTTAATAAGGTGAAAGAAATATCATTTAAAATCATTCATAGATGTTACCCTGTTAATTCCTTTTTTGTTAAATTTAAATATAATTTTGATTTGAACTGTGCCTCCTGTGACTCCGATACCGAGACCATTATTCATTTGTTCTGGAAATGTCCATATACTCGGAAACTGTGGCAGGACATCTGTAGGTTTATTTTGGACAATATTATTGGTGATTTTGAACTCCTCTTACAAAATGTACTTTTTGGTTTTTTAAATGATGACCTCTATGCTGAAAAAGAATATTTCCTGATTAATCTTATTATAATTCTTGCCAAATTTTATATACATAAATGTAAAGTTACTAAAATGAAACCCCTTTTCTATGTTTTCAAGAAAGAACTGCAAATATACGTTAATTCTATAGCTTCTGCTAAGAACAAAAAAGCTATTAAAACGTGGGAATTATGCGTCCATTTCAATATTTTTGTTTAATCTGTCTGTTTTTGGGACCCCTGGCATTTTTATTTTTATTTATTTATTTTTTTTTTAATTTATTTTATTTTTGTTTATATATATATATATAATTTATCTGTCTTGTTATTAATGTACTGTTTATATTTTATGTACCTGTTTTCATATAATATTGTAAAGTTCTTGGATTTAAATAAAAAAAAAAAAAAAAAAAAAAAAAAAAAAAAAAAAAAAAATCCAAGGAAAGCCAAAGTTTTTTCCTCTGGTGCTGTGTTGGTACTGCCCATCAGCGGTGTTTCAACCGTCGCCCTCTAGCGGTTTCTTCGTCAATATTTATAGAAAGCACTTTTTTTGACTCGTGACGTTTACGTTTAACATTGGAGGATTTCTCCGGTAGAGGGCGGGACCTTACTGTGGAGCGCGCTTGATTGACGTCGAAGAAGGAAAAGAACACAAGATCAGATTACAAGATGGCGGCCAGTAGACGTTAGCGAGGAGGCCGTGGGAGTTGTTGTGCTCAGTGAGAAGAAGCTGAGGCCGCCTTTTCACTCATCCGTCGTCGTTAAACTAACGAGTGTGTGACTCGGTGGTGATACTCGATCTAACGACACTGTTCTGTAACATGGTGGTAAAAACAAAGTTCACAGTTGGAGCTTTGAGAAGTCACTAGTGGTTGTTGGTAAATATCTAGCCTGCTAGCCCGGTCCCGTTCATCATGTCGGACACTCGGCGGCGAGTGAAGGTTTATACGCTGAACGAAGAGCGGCAGTGGGACGACAGAGGCACCGGACACGTTTCCTCGACGTTTGTTGAACGGTTGAAAGGGATTTCTTTGTTGGTTCGCGCAGAGTCTGACGGTGAGTTCTCAGCGGAGGTGTTAGCTCGGGTTAGCTAACGGTCGGGCGCCCTCTCCTGTTCACTCTATTTAAGTCACGTTGTTGTGACATCATTCTTTCTTAAATGTGTTATCGATTCATTGTTCACGCCATCGTCGATCGTCCTCGGACTGTGGGACAGACTCTCCTCGTCTACGGTGTCTCCAGTGTCCACAGCTTGATGTTCAGCTGGAACATCATCATCATCATCATCTTCTTCATGCTGCTGCTGTTCGGAGTCTTCATGATTGAATCTCTTAGATTTTGTAATGTGCATGGTTTTTAAAGCTGCCCAAAAAGTTTTGTGTTGATCTGATTCTGTGTGTGTGCGTGTGTGTGCGTGTGTGTGTGTGTGTGTGTGTGTGTGGCAGCAGCAGCAGCAGCAGCTGGAGCTTTGAGATGTTTCTCTCCAGTCTAGTCAACGTTACAGACTCTTATCTGATATTCAGGGGTTTTCTGTTGCCACTGTTTTACAGGTTCTCTCTTGTTGGAGTCAAAGATCAGCCCAAACACAGCATATCAGAAACAACAGGTAAACAAAGTTTTCACACGTAGATGTTGTTTGAGAGGATGATGTGATCACCTGATTCCTGCTGATTTGTGTCTCCATACTAATGCAACCAACAGTTGTTTCCCTCCGTTTACAGGGGGGTTTGATACAGTGGCAGCTAGAAAATAGTCAGAGATAAAGCAAACCTGAATGGAGTCGGGAATATAAAATGTTGTAAGGATTTGCTCAGGAGTTGATGGACACGTGAAAGTTTCCTTCTTTTACAGGATACCTTGATTGTCTGGTCTGAAGCAGACAACTTTGACCTTGCCTTAAGTTTCCAGGAAAAGGCCGGCTGTGATGAGATCTGGGAAAAGATCTGTCAGGTGACAACTAACCCCACATGGGCCCTGTTGATTGTCCCGCTGTGATAACATTGGAAACCAAGTTGAATTTGTTTTTGACTGCCCAGGTTCAAGGGAAGGATCCAGCTCTGGACATCACCCAGGACCCCATTGATGAGTCAGAAGAGGAGCGCATCGAAGATATCCCAGAGACCAGTCATCTGGTGGAGCTCCCCCCCTGTGAGCTGGGTAGACTGGAGGAGATAGCTGACCTGGTCACTTCTGTCTTATCTTCACCAATTCGTCGAGAGAAACTGGCCTTGGCCCTCATGAACGAGGACTACATTAAGAAACTCCTGGGTCTGTTCAGAGTATGTGAGGACCTGGACAACCGGGAGGGATTGCATCACCTCTACGAGATTGTCCGCGGCGTCCTGTTCCTTAACAAAGCGGCGCTCTTCGAAGTCATGTTCTCTGACGACTGCATCATGGATGTGGTTGGTTGCTTGGAGTACGACCCCGCGCTGGTTCAGCCCAAGAGACACAGGGAGTTTCTGACCAAAACTGCCAAGTTTAAGGAGGTGATTCCCATCACAGACTCGGAATTGCGGCAGAAGATCCACCAGACCTACAGAGTGCAGTACATCCAGGACATCATCCTGCCAACGCCATCTTTGTTTGAGGAGAACTTCCTGTCCACTCTCAACTCTTTCCTGTTTTTTAACAAGGTGGAAATCGTCAGTATGTTGCAGGTGAGAACATGACATGACAAAGGTCACTTGAGCATGGACATGAACTCAGTGTCCAGTCTGTATTTTCTTTGAAGCTGTAATTGACTTCAGTGGTTTCAGAGACATATATTTTATTGACTGCATGGTCTGATCAAGTGTCCAGATGTTTGCTGTTGCTTCTTCTTCTTCTTCTTCTTCCCGAGGTAAATCTCCTGTTTGTTTCACGTTGTGTTTTCGTCAGGAGGATGAGAAGTTCCTGACAGAAGTCTTTGCCCAGCTCACAGATGAATCCACGGAGGACAGTAAAAGGAGAGAGCTGGTGAGTGACCCGTCGTCTTTGTCTGTCCACTATGTCGTTTTTCTATTGTCTGCTGTGATGACGCTCTGGTGTGTGAACATTTAGGTGAACTTCGTCAAGGAATTTTGTGCTTTTTCACAAACTCTGCAACCACAAAACAGAGATGCCTTCTTCAAAACCCTGGCCAACCTGGGCATCTTACCTGCTCTGGAGATCGTCATGGTAGGTGTTGGCTCATCTGTCACGCTCCACTCCTTACTTGGAGTCATTGTCACGAAGCGTTTGTGCTTGTATTGTTTGTACCGTGCTCAGGGCATGGACGACCTGCAGGTGAGGGCAGCAGCCACGGACATCTTCTCCTACCTGGTGGAGTTCAGCCCCTCCATGGTCAGAGAGTTTGTCATGCAGGAGCCCCAGCAGACAGATGATGTGAGTCCTGACCTCTGTTGGTCATTGAAGATGAGCAGCAGCAGCAGCAGCAGCAGCAGCAGCAGCAGTCATTTTGGCTGGACTGGGTTTGTGTCTTCTGTGTGACTCTCTGTCTGCTGTGTGTCCAGGATGTTCTACTGATAAACGTGGTCATCAAGCAGATGATTTGTGACTCCGACCCAGAGTTGGGTGGTGCTGTCCAGCTGATGGGGTTACTCAGGACTCTCATCGACCCAGAGAACATGCTGGCGTCCACTAATGTACGTCGCACACGCGGCCTTTGAACCTCACTCACCACAATGTCATCGCTTTTATGAACAATTGCTTTGATTTTCAGAAAACGGAGAAAACAGAGTTTCTGAGTTTCTTCTACAAGTACTGCATGCATGTGCTGACAGCGCCTCTGCTGGCCAACACTGCACATGACAAAAACTCGAAAGGTGACGTGACAAACTCACTACGAACAAAAACTGGGAATTTTTTTTTTTTTTCGTTGTCATGTAGTCGAGGGTTTTTGTTTGTTTGTTTTCCAGAGCTGCAGGAGGGTTCGGCCAAGATCAACCCGGTCTGTCCAGGTACCTGAGCAGTGGTTGCACACAGGCTTCCCATCTTCAAACAGAGGTTCACATCTGTCTGTTGTTTTATTTTGTAGACAACTTTCAGACTGCCCAGCTGTTGGCGCTGATCCTTGAGCTGCTGACCTTCTGTGTGGAGCACCACACCTACCACATCAAAACCTACATCATGAACAAAGATCTTCTCAGGAGAGTTCTGATGCTTATGAACTCCAAGCACACCTTCCTGGCTCTCTGTAAGTGTCTCCTCAGGACATCAATCTAGGTCTTCTGCACTGAAACAAATCCACCACAACATTGTCCTCCTCCTAACAAGGTGCCCTGCGCTTCATGCGGAGGATCATCGGCCTGAAGGACGAGTACTACAACCGCTACATCATTAAAGGGAACCTGTTTGAACCGGTCATCAATGCCCTGCTGGACAACGGCACACGTTACAACCTCCTCAACTCAGCCATCATTGAACTGTTTGAATTTATTAAAGTGGTGAGAGACACACACACACACACACACACACACACACAGAAGGGTGACTGTGCTGTGGTTCTCTGAGGTTCTAAAGGTGGCCATTCTCTGTGTTCCAGGAGGACATCAAATCCCTCATAGCTCATATTGTGGACAACTTCTACAAGGCCCTGGAGTCGATCGAGTACGTCCAGACCTTCAAGGGTCTGAAGGGTCGTTACGAGCAGGAGAAAGACAGACAGAGCCAGAGACTCAGCAGGTCAGTTTGGTCCGTTGTCTCTCCTGCTCTGGGCTGGAAGATGTGTGTTCCACCTGAGCACCTGTGTTTATTTCCCCACAGATATCGTAGAGAAGCGCGCTCAATGGACGAGGATGAGGAGCTGTGGTTCAATGATGATGAAGATGACGATGATGGAGAACCTGTGGAGAAGAGGATGGAGGATGACTTTTCAGACAGCTACGGCAAATACATGGAGGCCAAGAAGGGTGAGTGATGATGATAAATAATAATAATAATAATAATAATACATTTTATTTATAAGCGCCTTTCAGACACACAAGGACACTGTACAGGATTATACAATATTCCAAAGCACAATAAAATAATAAAAGGAAGAGAGGGCTAAACATAAGGAGAGAGGAGAGAAAAGGAGCAGAAGTGAAATTACTGAGGGAAAGCGAGGCCAAACAGATGGGTTTTTGAGTCTGGATTTGAAGAGCGAAAGTGACTCAGTGTTACGGATGTCTGGGGGGAGAGCATTCCAGAGTTGGGAAGAGAACGACTGAAGGCTCTACTCCTCATAGTAATGAGGCGGGCAGAGGGAACAGTTAGGAGGATGGAGGAGGAGGAGGAACGAAGGGGGCGAGCAGGAGTAGAAATGGAGAGGAGACTGGACAGATATGGGGAAGCCAGTGGAGATGTTTTAGTTCAGGGCTGATATGTTGGACCGACGCAGCTGAGTTCTGGACCAGTTGGAGTTTATGGAGGGATTTCTGAGGGAGACCAAAGAGGAGAGAGTTACAGTAGTCAAGGTGAGAGGTGATGATACTGTGGACAAGAATGGAGGTGGAGGTGAGTGAGGGGCGCAGGCGGAAGTAGGAGGAACGTGTGGTGTTGTTTTATATGAGAGTGCAATGAGAAGGTGCTATCAAGGGTGACACCCAGGGGATGAGGAGACTGGGGAACCTGGGTCTATAGAAAAGGAGATACTATTGGGTTTGGTGCCTACAAGGAGGACTTGGGTTTTCTCGCTGTTAAGTTTCAGAAAGTTGGAGGTGAACCAGGATTTGATTTCTGTCAGGCAGGCGTAGGGAGAGAGACAGAGGGTTGGCTGCTGCTGGGTAGGTAGAGCTGGGTGTCATCTGCATAGCAGTGAAAATGAATGCTGTGTTTATGTAAGATATTGCCAAGGGGAAACTATCTTAATATCACCATCACCATGATGATGATGATGGTGGCGGCGGCTACTGGTGTAGCCAGTTTATCCATTTCCTTCTGTCTTCTGAAACCTCTGACTCGGGATCTGCAAAAAAAGTCAGATATTTTCATCCTCTGTTTGACCACAGCTTTGTTCTTTGAATTGATGTTGCTGTGGCGACCTCTGCTGGCTGAGTAACCAAAGCACTGCGTGATCTTAACTCCTGATGATTGAGGACGTTAGAAGTCAGGAGGGCAGGTTCTGATGGAGCTCCTAGGGTGGTGCCAGGGTGGTGCCAGGGTGTTCACAGTTTAGTTTGGAGAGAGAAGATGAAGATGAAGACTTGTTCAGGCTCAGAAGGTAGAAATGATTACTTTGACTTTCTTTTATGTGATGCAATAAAACTGATATTTAGGGACAGGTCCATGTCACTGCAGGTCAGTAGGTGAAGTAGGTCTGTCAGCTGCTCAAACCCAAACTTGTCTTGACTCGAGTGCCGATCTCATGGAATCGTGGACTCTTCCGAGCGCTGCAGCTCTGCTGTTAAGGTGGCCTAACGTGTTTGCTGTGACTGCAGGAGCTGCCAATGGAGCCAACTGCGGGAAAACAGGAATTCCACCCCCGTCAGCTGCTGTCAGCCCCAACAGCCCCACCTCCTCCCTCAAAGCCGTCACTCTTCCTGCCACTCCAGTCGTGAAGGTAGTTCTCCGCTCTGACCGAGAACCTCATGTCCACAGACTCTTCCCTCTGACACTCTGTGTTTTTCTTTCTTCCAGACTGCTCTGGTCGGTCTGGTGGACTATCCGGATGACGAGGAAGATGATGAGGAAGATGAAGAGGAAGAACAGTCACCAAGGAAACGTCCTCGTCTCAGCTCTTAGAGTTCCCTGTCCTCGGTGTGGTTGAGGTGGACACACCCCGGTGTCATGCCTGTCAGTCTGACTGACTCCTGCCTGTGTTCACTGCCGTCACAGGAGACATTTCCTCTTCCTGACTGGAAGTTTAGTCCTTGTCTTTGTTTGTTTGTTTGTTTTTATTTAGTTTTTTTTGGCCTCTTTTGCCAAAGTCCTGACGGAAGAACTAGAAAGGCCATTTGTTGTTTGTTTTTTTTTTTTTCTTCATCATCTCACACATGTGTCACCCGACATTTACCATCAGTCTGAGCTCCTCCTCTTCCTCCTTCATCGTCCTCACTACAGACTGCAGTGTAAATCCGTGCCAAGGCAGTTTCCAAACCTGCCCGGTTGCTATGGCAACAATTGCGAGGTAGCTGCAGTGCCGCAGCGATCCCCCAGGAACCATGCCATGTCCTGATCGGACCTGTACCTCAGACTCTTCTAGAACCAGGACCAGAGACGACGACGACACCATCTTGACTGGCTTGACTGGCAGAGAGAGAGCGAGAGCGCCCCCTGGCCACAGAACTGTTCACTGAACTGAACCGTTGGTGCTAAAGGGTCCAGGCCACAGGGAGGAGTCACAAACATCAGTCCTGCAGTGACTGAAGAAGTTACAGGATGGTGTGATTGTCCGGAAGTGCACGGGTCAGACCAGAACACTGACGGCTTCACACACAGAGGACACAACAGAGCAGCAGTCCTGGACTTCATGTCTTTGTTAAAAATCCACTGTACAGATGTTTGTTTGTTCGTTTTTTTTTTTTTTTCCTCTTTTTAATCATTTGTTCACATTTTTAAAAGGGACAGCGACGTCTACTGACCTGTTTTTTAGCACAAGAATGTGGAGTCACATGCTAACTCCCCTGCAGCTGATTGGTTGTAATATACTACTTTTAGAAATGACAGTAAAGCGCAGTGATTCTGTGTTTTCAGCCAAGAAAATGTGTATTTTTGAATGTTGGCCCTGGGGGGGATCACACTGACACACCTTACCACTGGACCAAAGAACCTCGCGCCTGCTCCTCACCACTCATTGACTTGGTCAGATGATGAGTTGAGAAGTGGATTTCGTGGACGTCTCTTTCCTTCTCTAGAGAGTTGCTCGAAGAGCGTCTGTCTGACTGAAGAGGTGATGGAGAAGAGGCCGTCGCCGAGGGGAACAGCGTCAGTGCAGCTTGTGCTCTTCCATAATGAAGTCGTGTCGAGTGCAGTACCTCCCCCAACCACCGCTCACTCTCGGCATTTGTAAGAATTTGATACATTTTGAAATTAAAGCTGGCCCTGACACTCGACTGTGGACTGTCTGTCTGTGTCTCTGAGCTGTAGAGGAAAGACTAGGTCAGTCTGGACACTCGCTCATCATCACCTGTACACATTTAGGACGAGGACTAGAGATGGCAGAGATTTCCTTTAATGGCTCTGGGGAAAATACATCCAGGAATGTGTTCCTATGCAGTGACTGTTCTGCCTGAGGGAGGCGCTAAAGGTAGCCGTTTGACTGAATCCACAATACAGCCGAGGTCACTTCCTGATCACCTCCTCCTTCAGTCTGTCAGCGAGGTGTTTCCTCTTCTGCAGCCTCTTCCTCTCCTCTGCAGAGAGCTCCTGTAGGAAGAGACCACAGCAGTCAGTCCATGCAAGACACTACCAGCAGGGGGCGTCCACAAGGGGTTAGACAGGAACTCACTCAACACCACACAACTCGTCTCATCACGACTTTCTACCAGGGATGGAACCGGATGCACCGTGGGTCAGTTAAAATATGGGTGCCTCGGATCTGGGCCCAGTTTGTCAAAGCCAATGGTGACAGAATGTTCTGGTGCAGGTTTCACCCCAGCTTCCACAGGATGTTTAAACATCACGTGATGACTAGGTCACAGCTGGTGATCACCTTCTGAACAGGAGGAGGACAGACTCTGTTGGTCTGAGTCCGCTCCACCCTCTGCTGACACTACAGCAGATCGGAAGAAGAAGAGGGACGATGAAGTGACGTCTGGACAGGACGCAGACTCGACATCAACCCAACCCTCTGACCGCTCTCTTCCCTCCACCCATCAGGTGAACTCACTTTCGCCGGAGACTTGATTGGTGCTGCAGTGGGAGTGGGCAGAGTTTCTTCTGCTGAGATGTTCTCTTTGCTTCTCTGCTGTTCTTTCTTCAGCGCGTGAAGCTTGTCTCGCTGCTGACGAAGGTATGCTGCCCTCTGCTGGAGCTGCTCCTGCTGTGACGATGATAGCTCCTGAAGCCCAGAGCAGAGAAGGTATGTATGTACTGTAGGTGGACATTTGTGTCTATCTATGACTAGATATAAAGTCAGAGTCAACTTTATCGTCATCCGTATATTCCATATATCCAGGACCGATGGCAGTAACTGCAGCCGCACAGTTGGTTTATTATATATGCATCAGGAAACACTGCTCCTGGTGAGAACATTACTCACAGTGAATGGTTTGGTCAAGCCAGCCTCTCTGTGGGCCTCCTCCAGGCAGGTTTCTCCTGGAGCCCTCCTCCTGCTGCTGCTGCTGCTGCTGCTGCTGTCCACCACTGGACAGATGTGATCAGATCAGCACAGAGTTTCAGTTTTTCAGCTGAAGAAATGAGAAAAAAAATGGTGGTTCTGGTTCACCTGGGTGGAGTTTTTCAGAGAAAACTTCCCCGCGGCTTCCTTCACCTCCACCTTCACCTGCTCCTGGGTCACTTCTTACCCTCTCCTCTGCTGTGTTGACCTGGAGGGGGAAGAAGAGGGCGTTGTAGACAACAGAGGTGGAACTGTTCCCTACCAGGTTCTGTCAGGTTCACCTGATGATGGTCTCACAGGCAGGAAGTCCTACTTTACCTTAGCAGGAAGGTCCACCAACGAGGGGTCAGAGGAGCAGACACTGGAGGCCGAGCCGACCTCCTCCACTGACATCCGTCTCTGGGACATCTCCTCCTCGTACTCCTCCTTGGACTTTCTGAGGTCACACAGAGCAGAGTCCACCACGAAACAACGTTTGTCAGAGACTGAAGAACACGACACCAACTGGCAATCTTGAGAACTGTTTGTTCATTCAGAGAACTAATTAAATGGTTCCACAGCTGACTGGTGTCTGCTCCACCTGCAGCCAAAGAAGATTCACTGACTGTGAATCCCATTAAAGCCGAGATGAGAGAACCACAGGTGAGGACCACAGGAGGGGACCGCAGGAGGGGACCACAGGTGAGGACCACAGGAAAAAACAATAGGTGAGGACCACAGGAAAGAAGCACAGGGGAGAACCATGGTAGAGAACTACGGAGGAGAACCACAGTTGGGGACCACAGGTGAGGACTACAGGTGAGGACCACAGGAGGGGATCACAGGTGAGGACCACAGGAGGGGATCACAGGTGAGGACCACAGGTGAGGACCACAGGTGAGGACCACAGGTGAGGACCACAGGAACAAACAACAGGTGAGGACCACGGTGGAGAACCAACACTCACTGCAGAACCTCCTGCAGAATCTGTATCTCTTGCTGTTGCAGCTCAGTCATCACGTCCACACCGTCGGTCAAACACTCAGGAAGTTCACCTGAAGACCACAAGGAGAACATGACGACTTCATCACACTGGACTGGAGGACAACTACAGATGGAGCATGGGCTGTACCATTCCTCTCCTTGATAAGCTTGAGGGCCTGCAGCTGCAGCTCCATGTTCTTCTGCAGCATCAGGGAGCGAAACATCTGGAAGTCGTCTGTCGCGAGGACGGGCTGAAACACAGACTGGACAGAAAGACAAGAACCAAGAACGTCTGTAGACACCTGGACACATCCTAGACATCTGGACACCAAGAAGCCACCTTCTTTGTTTAAGATTAAAGATTAAATTCCTTTTTTTGTCTTTGTGAACTTTCTGCATTTGACCCATCATCAAAGTGAGCAGTGGGCAGATAATGAGCGCCCGGGACCACACCAGGCTCAGTGGACCTCGGTGGTAACCTGGCGGTAGGGGGATTCGAACCGGGGACCTTGCGGACCCAAGTCTGCTTCCTTAACCACTAGGCCACCACTGCCCTGACACATGATGAAGCAGGAGCGTCATCCCGTACCAGTCAGCTGATAACTTTAGAGTTGTGGGTGTGAATCCCACAATGTCCCCTGTGAAAGGTTTATACCTGCAGAGTTTTGGACCTGGCCAACGGAGATGTGCACGCGTCCAGAAACTGCTGCTCACTGATGCCGACCTCCTGCACGTAGTTCTCCAACAGCTTCTCCACCTGCCGACACAGAGGAGCACGGGACCTGAGGACCGGGCGACCACAGTCTGGACATGTCTCTGACACCAGTACTCACCAGGGTCTTGTACTGCTGATGGATGTCTGTGTAGGACAACTTGTTCTCGTCTTCATCGTCAAACACTGAAACCAAGGCGAGACACTGGTCAGGGCGGGAACAGGTCACCGCTTACACTGGTCAACAGCTGGTGGACCAGGTGACCGCGGTAATTATTTTTCCCTCAGTGTGAATGGAGGCTGGTCTCTATAGAGACACTCGGAGACGCAGTCGGGAGGATCACGTGACTCAGCTGGCTGTTGTCTTCACGGACCAGAGCTAAGAAACTCCTGCCTCTGGTTCCAGACTCTCTGTGACTGTCCAGGCCGTTGTTGTCACTGGTCACTGACCGACACCAGAGCCACAGTCACGGCTACAGTTACAAATACAACTACACAGCTAAAGTCACAGCCACAACTGCGGTCAAAACTACAACCACAACTACAACAGCCTAGCCTTAGCCTTAGCCTACCCTACCCTACCCTACCTTAGCCTTAGCCTACCCTAGCCTAGCCTAGCCTTAGCTTGACCTAGCCTAGCCTTGCCTAGCCTCTGTGCTGGCGGTGGTCTGTGGTAGTCTGTGCGGCGAAGGCGTCGATGTTCGGGCTGTTTAACCTGTGCATTTGTTTTCCACGAACTCCATGACGGGGTCGAGCCACTGCGGGCTGCCCAGGAAGCCCACGATGCCCTCGACGATCCACTCGCTCTCCTCCTCAGCCATAGCCGCCGCGGGCGCAGCTACAGCAGACCGGACCTCAGGTTCGGACACCCGGACGGACGGGGAGAGACATCAGTCGACGCTGCCGGGGTCACTGCGGTGAGCGGAGGAACAGGAGGAGGTGCGGCAGGAGCTCGGACATGGCCCGGACACGCGAGTGAGAGTGATGACGCCTAATCTGTTACCGTGGAAACGTTGACGTCACTCAGCGGCGGCACGAGCCCGGTCCCTCGAGCTCAGCTGGTTACAGAGCGGCTACGGTCCTGATGGTCTTTGGAGAATAGTCTCAGTGAAGTGAACTTTACTTTTTATTCTGTATTCCTTAAAGTGACATACCACTCCCATCCAATAGGTGGCAGTGGTAGCAGGGCCACTAGAGGAAGTCACTGCTTTGACGAGAAAACCTGTAACGAAGTAACGGTAACTGGTCGGTTCAGACTCCCTCGGAGTTGGTCTTAGCGACAGAACTACCTGAAAACAGATGTTTGACCAGAGAAGACGCCAACATTATCCCTGATCTTCTTTCCTTCACTCCGGTTGGTTTATTTCGAGTTTGGTTTCGCCGAACTCTTTTGGACACGTGCGCGGGTCCTTAGAGGTTTTTCCTCCAACTGTCAGTAGCCTGTGTCAACAGACGATGGAGGGAAGCGGAGCGTCCTGTCCCTGGTGTCCACACTGCGTGTCTTCATCCAAAGCTCCCCAGATAAGAAGAGATCGAACACTCGTTGGACTCTGGTGTATTTTAGCTGTGAGCCTTGGTTTCTATAGTTGGACTTGAAGATGTTGTTTGTGACTTTACTAAAAAATGTATAGTGTTCCGTTAATGAGATAAAGAAAGTCCAATACTGTTGTCTATTATTGTATTCTTTACCCTTGAAAAATGATATTGTTGTATGTGTATTTGTCATTTACAATAGGCAAACGTAAACACAACATCATCATCTTCACACAGTCAGACAGAAGAACCAACCAGAGGGAAATGTAATGATCTCATAGCAACACCCGAAAAATTCTCTGTGATTCTCTGACTAGGCAGACATTCATCAGAGAAAAGAACCGGCACCACTGGGTTACACATTCATGTATTGATCAGATGGAGGAGGAGGAGGAGGAGGAGGAGCCTTCACTGATGTCCATCATCTGAGAGAAACTAACACAGAAGAGAATCAGAGTCAGAGGGTTTTCTCTGTCTTCTCCAGTCAGGGTGATGGATGTTGAGACGCCTCACCTCCGTCTCAGGCTGTGACATCAGGAACAGACAGGACTCTGTCCACACCACCTACACACACATAGTGGTCAGTCAGTGAGTTCTTCTCTCTTCTCACACACACTCTCTCATTTACGGTCAGTCCTCCAGGTCACCTGGTCCAGAACTGCTTCCATGGAGGACAGCTGGACAGAGTGAAGACGTTTCCCGTCCCCCTCAGAGCTGCCCAGGAGTCTGTCGGAGCTGAAGCACGACAAACGTCTTCAAAGAACCTTCTCCGTCCAGCTGCCCTCCATGGAACAAATTCCTATTTTAAGTTTGACTGAGGTTCATGGCCTGTGTCCATCTCACCGGTGTGGGCCGCTGTGGTACACATGGTACCAGTTCCAGGGACCTGCCGCCCACTGACTGGGTCCACACACCAGCACTGGTCCAGGAAGCACTGGCGCCTCTGGTACTGCCCCTGGTCGTCACAGTCGGGGCGGAAACCCGGCACTTGCAAGGGTTTCAAACCAGCAGCCTCCTGCTGACACTGGCTCAGAGGACCTGGGGCAGAGAAGGAGACAGATCTCAGGTGCAAAGCTCTCTCTGCACATGAAAAACTTCAAGGATTTTACTCTGACGGCAGGGCATGAATCAGTCCAACCACCCCCTGGTTCTACCCAGCAGAACTACCTGGTTGGACCGGAGAGTCCACCTGTAAAACAGAAATCAGTGGAAATATGGTGAGGTTTGAAAATGTTCCTCCTGTCTCCCAGTCTCCAGATCATGTCGTGTCCTCACCTCGTCCCCAGAGGTCTCCAACTGTGTGGGCAGGATGTCCATGGGTTTGGGAAGCTGCATCTGACCAGGAGCTGCAGAGAGAGAGAGAGCGGCAGAAGCTCTGATCAGAACATGTTCCATATCACGGACCAGAGTCCCTCCTCCTGACTGGACCATGTGACGCTGTGACCCTGACTCACCGGCAAACCTGGGCTTGTTCAGCTCAGCACTCAGCTTGTTGTTCTGCTCCTGCAGAGACTTGATGTCATCTTTCTGACTCAGGAGGAAGTAGGCCAGTAAAGCTTGGCTCAGAATCAGGGCGCAGGCCAACAGAGTCAAACCTGCAACTTTGAAGGCACGAGTGGAGCGCCCCCTGCAGCAGAGGAAAGGTCAGATCTGTGAATTGGTTTCTCTGAGACGACTGCAGGTTTGTTTGTTCAACCAGAACAGACTGAGGTGAAGCTGAACCTACACCCAGAATCATTCCTGGTATTTCCGGTATTTCTGCTGACTGACATTCACTCTGACCGAAGGTTTTGAACCGGTTCATTCTGTCATATTATTCTCTCTCAGAGTCCAGATCTCTGAGCATTGCTGAAGTCACTCCAACCAACCAGGAACATCTCTGGGAGAGTTCCTACCTCTGCTGCGGAGCGCCCACGTCGACTGATGTGTCCTGGCTGGAAGCCTGAATCAGAGCCTGTGTCTGGGGCTCGACCTCCGTCATCTTCACAATAAGGATGGACGAGAATGGAAGGGGAGCCAAAGAACCTGAAATGTGAACAGAGTGGTAGTTGGCAGGGAAGGGTCAGAGGAAGTCCCTCCTCCTCTCAGCAGCCATGGAGACCTTACCTGTGTCTGAGTCTGTGCCACAGTGACACCGACCTGGTTCCACCTGCAAGGCTGACTACACACGACAGGAACTGAGAGCTGTGGTTGTGGAAAACCCCACACCAAACTGGAATTGGACGGCATTTCTTTCCAACTGGTTTTCTGATTGGCTGTTAAGCTTGTGCATCATCAGTTACCGGGGGCAGTGTCAGGGAATTTAACAGTTACTAAGACCATTCTTTATTTCTGTAGATATTTAGACTTGGACCATCAGGTGGTTAAATGGTTTGGTCTGTTCAAAAGATGCAAAGGAAGTTTAACTTTGTCAGTGTCATTCCGACTGTTTATTAAACCACAAACTCTTCCTCTGTTTCTATTTTGTCAGACACACTGGGTGATTGTCTTACTCCTCCTCTTCTAAACCTGTGTTCAAAACTAAACCCATTCTCATTACTGTTAAATTCCCTGACACTGCCCCCGGTAACTGATGATGCACAAGCTTAACAGCCAATCAGAAAACCAGTTGGAAACAAATGCCGTCCAATTCCAGTTTGGTGTGGGGTTTTCCACAACCACAGCTCTCAGTTCCTGTCGTGTGTAGTCAGCCTTGCAGGTGGAACCAGGTCAGTGTCACTGTAGAACTGCACTGCACTGTATTCATCTGTTTGGTTGCCTCATCCACTCCACATAATAATTTGCAACTGTCGTCACCACACTATTACTCCACTTCTCCTCTCCTCTTCTCTTCTCCCTCTCCTCTTATTTATATCTCATCTTCTCTCTCTCCTCTCCTCTCTCTCCTCTCCCTCTCTCCTGATCCGGGATCCGAGTAACTTATTTCGTTCATCATATGTCTAACATGTGTTGCAATGACAATAAACCTTCCTTGAATCCTTGAATCCTTGAATTGGAGTCGACGTTGGATTGGAGTTCATGTTTAGTCCAACTTGAGGTTCGGACGATGATGATGGTCCTAGAAAACAGATTGAATGACTGAGAATCTTCATCCTCACAACAAGTGAACTTTCCTTTTTGTTTATTGTGTTTTTTCCTCCTCACATTCTGTAAAACAGTTCCAGTGTTTTTTTTTAGTGCCGGTCCCAAGCCCAGATAAATGCTGAGGGTTGCGTCAGGAAGGGCATAAAAACCGGCGTAAAAACATTTTGCCAAATCTATGATGCGAGTCGATAAAAAGATTTCCATACCGGAGGACAGGGTGAGATGGAAATTATTGACTCGCTGTGGCAACCCCTGAAAAATGGGATAAGCCGAAAGGGAAAGAAGAAGACATTCTGTAAAACTTTTCATTAAACGCGACGTGTTTCAAAGGCGCTGCTGGCCCTTTAAAAGTGACGCAGCTTCCGACACCGGAAATTGCGTCACTAGCATAATGTTCTAGCTGCAACGCTCATGGATACGAAACTAAAGTGAACCTGTCAATAACCGAGAGATTTCTGGCGACGTGAAGGCGAAAAGCTCGTCCAGTAGTAAAAGTGGAAACACGTCACCAATCTGCTGTGACGTCATTGCAACCTGTTAGCCTGGTTAGCTGGGCTAGCCCCGTTAGCGAGAAGCGGCAAATTTGAAGGTGGTTGAGGAGGTGGAAGGGTTCGGGTCCTGGTCTGTGCTGGAGCCCACTTCACTGGCCGTCACGGTCTTCATCTTCATCTCCCCCTCAGAGCAAATGGTCGATGATTGAACACAGATGACGCGAAGACCTCGAACCAAAACCTGCAAAGTGACCACAGACATGGACCTGTCTCTTATACACATCTCGATGTGTATAAGAGACAGGAGTTCTGCAGTGTCACAGGCAGAGAAGCGGAGCTCCACTGTCTGTAGCCTGTTTGGTCGATGGGCTCCACAAACCTGGTGACAACAAAAAAACTGGTTCAAGAGCAAGTTTAGGATCAGAAGTGGAGAACATATGCTTTAAAGCTTCTCTATGCTATCAATCAGTGCAATGTGGGCTTTGTACGGAAAGGGCACGGGTATAATAATAATATACATTAACAGTATATTTGGGAAAAAGTTTGGTGGGCTGAATTAAAATGCCAAATGGGCCAAAATCCAGCCCCCGGGCCGCAGTTTGCTCCGGTCTACGACGGACAGAACGGTTATAAAGAATTCCTCCACAAGGTGTCAGCAGATAGCGAAAAATAAAAACAAAACACAATTTAAGGCTGTTGGAAGTTGTGTATGGTTTAATTTTTGAATGTACACTATCAGCGTTGAGATCTTAAGAGTACGTCTCTAGGTTCTCTGCCTTCTCCCACTGCAGCTCACAAACAAACAGCACAGTGTGGGTTCACTGGAGGCTGAGAACTTTCAGACTTAAGTCTGAAGCTAATTCACGGACCTAGAACCAAAGACACAGTTCTACTGGTTTTTGTGAGCAGAACATATTTATGAAAGCACTTTCAGATTTTTCATTGACGAGGACATAGTCATGACAATATTGATCGTCCCGTAACTCAAGGTCACTCAAGGTTCTGGACGACTGTGTGTATTGGCTGACATCTGGCAGTTTATCTCCAGCTGTAGAGATAATGGTCTGGTTCTGCACACCAGGTCTCTTCACCAGTCTATGATCAGTGAGGACGACGGTGAAGAATGGATTCCATCTGCACCCAAACCTAAAGCAACAAGCAAAGCTGTTGCTGCCTCTGCAGGAGGGGCAAAAAAAAACACAAAGACAAACCGGCCAGGGCCAAAAGGATGGACCAAAGGCGGGACACAGACCAATGAGGAGGAGGTCCACGGAGAGAAAGGAGCCAAGGACCGGAAGGTTCTTCAGGGGAAGGCCTCTGAGATCAGGGTGAAAAATGAGGTGAAGACTTGGACTTGACGGCTTCTCATGTGTAGAGAAGCTACACGAGCTCACAGTTCTGTGTTTCTGTTCCTCCTTCCCCACAGAGACGTTCTTTCCCGGCAGACGACTGGTCCGCTCATGGGACGTCCCAAACTGGATTGATGGCAAAGAAAGAGGAAATGAAGGAGGAAGATTTCACATTCGACCAGCCCTGGCTGAAGAAGCAGAAGACTGGGGCCACGTGTCAGGGGAAACCAACCGGTGCAGCGTCATCACCGTCACCGCAGGCTCTGAGGAACGAGCTGAACATGAACTGGAACCTGACCCAGGTACTGTTGGACCCATTAAAAACAGCCTAAGGTCATGTGGTCTCTGAAGTGGTGGATCGTCCAGTGAATGCTGACTGACCCGGTGGAGGTCGGTGGATCAGTGGGTGGCGTCACCTTTTCATTGCTAAAAACCAAAGTGTGGCTCGTACCATGTGGCGAGAGTGTAGTCAGAGGAAAGGACATTGTTGTGAAACGGGGTCCCTCTGTCCTCTGCGTCTGTCCTCTTCTGCAGGTGTTGTCCAGACTGACGTGTGTGGAACCCTGGGTCTGTTCTAATGTCGTCTCTCTTCTTCGTGAAGACAACACGGTGCCGTTCATGGTTCGTTACCGTAAAGAGATGATCAATCACATGGATGCGGATGCAGTGCGTGACGTTCAGCTGGTGTATGAAGAACTCTGGTAGGACATAGAAGGATGTAGTGTCAGACAACCACCACGAGATGGCACTAATGGTCCACGTTTGAGGCACAGGCGCTGTGTCCGTCCAGTTGCAGTAGTTGTGACCAGCCGTGTTCTGTTCTGTTCTGTTCTGTTCTGTTCTGCTGCAGCGCTTTGGCTAAAAAAACCCAGTCTGTGATTCAGGCCCTGAAGAAGGACGGTGTGTTGACCACTGAGCTGGAACAGAACCTAAGGAGCTGTCGGTCAGCAGACGAGTTGGATCACGTGGTCAGAGTCTCATTTACACCTGGTCTTTAAACGGACACCTGAACGTGTCATTAAACTGTCACCTGGTCCCCTCTGGTCCTAGTACTCTCCCTACAAAAAAGGCAGCAAACTGACCAAGGCTCGAAAAGCCAAGGCTCTGGGTCTGGAAGGAGCTGTTGTCTCACTGATGGACTCGCCCCACTCCCTGGACCTGAGGGCATGGATCAAAGCTGGTACTCCAGGTGAGTCTGGAACACACGGGACCACGGGAGAACCTCTAGTGTTCTCCTCCACATCAACCACGGTATCATTTAGTCGTCGTCCCTCAGTGACCCGGTGAGATGGGGTGAAAACAAAGTCTTCCTCTGACAGGGCTGTCCTCGCTGGAGGAGGTGACCACTGGGGTGGAGCACATCCTGGCTGACATGGTCGCCAAAGACCCCGAGACCCTGAGCTTCGTAAAGGCCCTGTGAGGACGCCCGCACAGAACGATGCAAAGTCGTCTCTCAGACCCAACAGCGATCTTTGTGTCTCACTGTGATCTTTGTCTTCTCCTGTTGTCCTTCAGCTGTGAGAGGAGTTGCGTTGCCATCCAGTCGTCTCTGTCCAAGTCAGCTCAGAAGGACAGAGTTCAGGATGGGAGTGTTCCCGGCGACAAGAAGTCGCAGCAGAAACATGTGGACATTGACAAGTTCCACCTTTACTTTGACTTCAGCTGCAACGTCCAACACATCCAGCCTCACCAGGTATGTCCCCCTTCGCTGTCTCTGGACACACGTGTGAGAAGTCCTGGGCTGAAGACCACCGGTCCTCCGATCTGTTGTGGACATCATCCGTACATGCTGTAGACCAGGGGTGTCCCAGCTGTTCCACAAAGGGCCGGCGTGGCTGCTGGTTTTTGTTCCAACCAACCAAGAACAGTTGGATAGTTTGACCAATCAGGAGTCTGAAGACTGTGATCAGTTGATTAAAGCTGTCAACTCAGGTGTGGCTGCTGATTGGTTGGAACAAAAACCTGCAGCCACACCATCCCTTAGTGGGACAGTTTGGACAGCCCTGCTGTAGACCGTGTGCAGAGAATGTTTGAGTTTACTGGAGACCCATCCTGACCCAACTGGTACCATTTCAGTCTTGAAATTCTGACAATTCAACGGTTCAGTTCCTACAAACTGAACTGGGCCACAGGTTGTCAGTTCCTTCAGTTCAACATCTGAAGTTCTAGTTGAACGGATGAGGTGATATGTTATGACTTGTTGACAGATGGACCGGTCCAGAGTCGGTCCAGCACTGACTGACCCATCCTCATGTCAATAATGGTTAGAGAGCGCACCAGTCCCTGGAGTGACTGGTCCTTTACTCAGCGCTGGTCCCAGGCTTCATGTGTCTCCACAGTTTTCATCTGTGCCACATCACACTCTGCCCCACAGTCAGACCCCCCCAGTGTCCCGGTGTCTCCTCTGAACATATGTGACACGTCCCCTGCTGACACGCCACTGGACCGGGACACTGTGATTGACAGCTGCTCTCCTGTAGTGACAGTCACGGCTGCTGAGCCCAGGGGCGGACTCAGTGGTTAGGGTGGGGGGCGGGGGGGTCAGTGAAGTGAACAGGCCGTACCATCACCCGCGCAGCCCCCACCACCACCCTGGTGCTGTGAGCAATTGCATTTGATGACTGTCCTTTGTCACTCGATGGTTTTCCCGAGGGGGGGGGCTGACCCTGATAGCTGTCAGGTCCAGGAGGAGGAGGAGGAGGATCAGGAAGAGGAGGAGGTGTTGTTGCATGTTTTTTGACAGGTGGCGTGTGTGTGTGTGTGTGTGTGTGTGTGTGTGTGTGTGTGTGTGTGTGTGTGTGTAATTAGTGGTGGGAGAGATTTCTTCATTCAACAATGATGGCTCCTGGTTCACCCCGCGCCCCCCCTTCTCCACTGTTGTCCCCACGAAGTATAGAGGAATGTTCCAGGACATTCGTCCAAACCTTCAAGGACCGTCCTGGAACACTTCAGACCTCAGATGTCAGTCTACTACAGCAGTCCACTGTGTGTCCAGAGTTGTAGTCCACTGTAGGTCCACTGTGGGTCCAATGGAGGTCCAGAGTTGTAGTCCACTGTGGGTCCAATGGAGGTCCAGAGTTGTAGTCCACTGTAGGTCCACTGTAGGTCCACTCTATTCAACTCAACTCAACTTTTCTTTTTTTTTTGTTGTGCCAAATCATAACAAGCGTTATCCCAAGGCGGTCTATTGGTTGGTCAACTGTTGGTCTTCCTTGGGGCAGTGTGGTTTAATGAACTGGACATGGGTCTGGGGGGGTCCAGGTTCAAATTCACTGAGGTGGACTGAGCATGGTACTGTAGTAGTCTGCTACAAGTGTCCAACTGAAATCATGTTTGTCAGATTAGCAGCAAATGAAAGGAATTTACCACTGGTCAGTCTGGTCAGTCTGGTCACATGTCCATTGTTGATTTTGATCCTGTGCTGTGATTGACAGCCTTCATTCAGCTGACAGCTGCTCTAATGTGTCAGTGACTGACAGGATGTGTTGAATGTGATGTCATCGACTTTTCCTTCTGATCAAACTGTAGTTTAACATTTATCCTGGAGGGGGCCCTGATGAAATGAAGTGTTTCACCAACTTAACACTTCAGTTTGATTGACTGGCTGAAAACAGACACAGTCGTCAGTACTGACAGACTCTGCAGTCAGTGGTCACTTGCCTCACTGTTATATGAGTTGTTCTAACCCAGAGAAGCTGGCGTCTGTGGATGTGTGGCGTTTGAGGGTCTGTGGCGTTTGGGGTCCTGGGGTGTCTGTGGAGGTGTGGCGTCGGTGTTGTTTTTAACAACTGTCTGTCATCACTTGAGACAGACTCTATGAAAGTGTTTGGAGATGGTGCTGGGGGTGTGGCTCCATACTGTGACCATTAGCACGTCTGCCCTAGAAGCAGTGAGTCCTGGGTGCAATTCCCAAAGGATGATGGATTATTAATCTGTAATAAATTTTGAGTTGAGAAGAAGACACATCAGGCATCAGGAGACCGGTCCACACTTGACCCCCTCCTGTCTCACCCTCTGTTCCTGTGTCCTCCATGTGGTCAACAGACAAAGCTGTAGGGGGCAGTAATGCTGGAAGAGTAGAATTGGATGTGGGCTCTGTGTGTGTGTGTGTGTGTGTGTGTGTGTGTGTGTGTGTGTGTGTGTTTTCTTTTTCATCTGTTTTGTTTGGCCGTCTGAGGCCTTCAGAGATGTTGTTGAGGAGAAAACACCTCCGACTCCACAGATTTGATGAAGATTGTTTGAGAAGTGACATCACAGTCAGAGGAGGCGTCCTGCCCTCTCAGTGCCATTAGCTGTGTGTGTGTGTGTGTGTGTGTGTGTGTGTGTGTGTGTGTGTGTGAAGATGATTATGTGGGGGAGGCACTGACGCTGCCACCATGGTGGCATTTGTCAGCTTTCTTCTTCCGCTTGGTCTCCAGATTGACATCTTGGTTCTTGCTTCTGTTCTGTCGCAGGATGAAGGTCTGAGATAAAAAGGTCAGACACTTGCTGCTGCTGCTGCTGCTGCTGCTGCTGCTGCTGCTGTTTGTTCACAGCGTCCAACAGTTCCTTTGAGGGACATCACTCCATAACAAACATGAGCAGAAGGCTCCTCCAGGCCTCATCACTATCACGTGTCTGTGTGTGAAGTGAGGGTGGCTGCTGTGAGCTGCTGGTCATGTGACTGACTCCATGACTCTGATCTTTTTTTTTCTTGAAACCAACAAAGTACAGAAATATATTAAATCCAATGTTTCAGCACTGACAACACTGGCAGGTGGCGCTAATGATGAAGTACGCTGACTGATTCTAATGCTGTCCGTCTGTCCGTCTGTCTGTCTGTCCGTCTGTCTTTCTGTCTGTCTGTCTGTCTGTCTGTCTGTCAGACCTTGGCCATTAACCGTGGGGAGAGTCTGAAGGTTCTGACAGTGAAGGTGAACTTTGTGGACAGAGTGAGGAGTGACTTCTGTCGATGGTGCATCAACAACAGGTCAGAGACACCGTCAAGACTGAAGACATGTCTGTGCAGACCTGATCACATGGTTCAAATCATTTTGGGGGCTGTCTGTCTGCCACTTTGGTCAGCGTCTCTGTCTCCCAGCATGGCCCTAGGGTGATGTGACACCTTCATCACCTCCTGCTCATCCTCCTCCTCTTCTGTCCTGGTGCAGGTGGAGGCCAAAGACCTGCGTCAGAGCAGATCTCCACACCCTGATCACCAATGCTGTGGAAGACTCCTTCAAAAGGCTGGTTCTGCCCTTCCTCACCCGCAGCTACAGGTGAGGTGACGTGGACCTCACCCCTGTGGTGGATGTTGCCCTTCTCATCCGCGTGCCTGTTGTTCCAGGACCAAACTGACGGTGGCAGCAGAGAAGGAATCCATCGCCATGTTCATCAGGAACCTGCGACAGCGGCTGTTGGTGTGTCCAGTCAGGGGGTGCACCGTCATGGGGGTGGACCCTGGGTTCAGACACGGCTGTAAACTGGCCGTCCTCTCCCCCACCAGTGAGTCGACTGACTGAACACCCTACACCCCCACCTGCCCTCCCTGACTTCCTCCTGTGTCTGATCTGCTCTCAGGTCAGATTCTTCACACTGACGTCATCTATCCACATAACTCAAGCAAGTTCAAGGAGGCTGACAAACTGCGCCACCTCCTGATCAAATTCAGGTACTGCTCTTTTTTGTGAATAATGTGTGGAAGTGAACTTCAGGAAGTGAGGGTGTTCCTCTCCTCCTCCAGCTGTACCAAGGTGGTCATCGGTAATGGAGCGGCCTGTCGAGAGACCGAGTCTTTCTTGGCCGACCTCATCTCCAAGAAGTTCTTCCACCCTCTGGACGTCTCTTACTGGTAGGTTCTGGCCTTCACGTGTCCACTTCTCTTTTTTCCACTGCTAACAAGAAGGACTGAGCCAGTGATGTGGGCCAAAGTCATTAGTGGTTGTTATGGTGGGGGGAGCGACAGGAGTGTGAAACTTTGGTGAAGACCAAAGTGGAAAAATGTGGAGCTGTGGACCCGTCAGCAGATGAACTGATTAGAACCCGTCCCTGAACTGAGGACGATCTATTAAACCCATCTGGACTGTGGTCTCAGCGGAGGCGGCTGGTTGAAGTTGTGTCTGCTCGAAGGCTTCGTCTGCCTCCAGAGGTGGAACCGGGCTCCAAACATAACAACCACAGACGGCTCCTCGCCGCTGCTGCTCCTCCTCTTTCTGCGGAGTTCCATGTGTGTTTGTTGACCTGATGTTAGCTGTGGGACCACAGCCTAGAACCTCTCTGGGCCTTTCTTCAGCAGCACTGCTCTCACTGTGCTTTGGTTCAACGTTTCAGGTCAAACGCCGTGAGGACTCTTCTTCTCTGGATCTCTGTCAAATCTGGACCGGGTTCTGACGGTCCTGTGTTTTCCTGCTCACTGCTAACACTTCTGTACCATCTGACTGTCTTCAGCCAGGGTTCATGGTTGCTCTGTGAGGTTCTTCACCTCCCCTCTCTCCCATCCACCTTCCATCAGAGCCCACTGACAGGTGGTCCGAGTACATGCTGTGATTGGCTCTGAGATCATGGACTGACCCAGATCTTCACCCTCTTTGGTCTTCTGAGTGTTCTGGACTTTGGTCTGACTGTACTTCAGTCTGGTCGTTGAACTCCACACCTGAGTCAGTGGAGGAGGAGACTGACCTGCTCCTGCTCCTGCCCCAGGAGGCTTCCTCTAACTGACAGGGTTGTTTTGTGCCTACGATGCCGCCCCACTGAAAACACTTGAGGTGATCTGCTGTGCTGCTGTGTCCCAGTGTAACACCAAGACCTCCCAGGGAAGGTCATGTGTTCAAACGTCAGCCCTCATGTCTGCTGTAAACACCTAATCATTAGCTACTGCCTATAACTGCCCGCCCAGCAGGGGGCACTCTCCTGCCTTGTGCGTGTGTGTGTGCGTGCGTGAACTGAGAACATGCTGACTTTGTCAAAGCAAATGAGGGAGTGAGCTCAGCATGAAGGCAGCTCTGTGTGTCCACGTCCAACTGTTCAAAGCCTTAAGCAGTTGGACGTTGGTCTGCTGTGACCGTTGGACACATTTTTCAGGCAGTATTTATTTAATGTTGAGCCCTGACATGTCTACTCAACTCACACTGTTCTCCCTGAGACTGTCTGTCTGATCAGTGCGGTGATGGCAGAGCCTTAGAAGACGTGGGGCAGGAAGGTTGCTGAGGTCTTTGGGCAACACAGAGCGTGGAGGCCGTGGCCGTGGAGAGAAGGTCCAGCCTGTCACTCTCTCATCAGTGGTCCCACGGGGCCATAGACCTGAGGAATCCCATCCTCATGGAGGTGTCTTCACGATCTCCTGCCTGGCTTTGGTTGGTCTGGAGGTCATGGCAGCAGGAGACTCCCTCCCTCTCCCAGCAGGTCAGCTCAGTCCAGATCAGTCCAAGTCTTTGGACGTCTTGCCCTCCAGTCCAGTCCTGTTGAGATGAGATCATCATTACTGATGGACCTGGAGGACAGGGGAGTGGACTGTCTTCATCACGCCGCCTGCTGGAGGCTGTTTCTGTCCACTCTGTCCTCCTAGGTCCAAGCTGGCTTCTGGGCTCGGACTCAGTGACTGACGGACCCCGCAGTGGCATCTGAAGGATGACGGACTGACGCTCACCAACTGACTTTGTCCGTGAACCATATCATATCATTTGGAGAAATTTGGTGTGGGGGGCCAGATGACAACGCTGTATGGGCCACATCTAGGCCCCGAGCCTTAGTTTGCACATAGCCGTTCCACTCACTGGTTCTCTGACTTGAGTTCCTCCTCTGTGCCTCAGAGCTGTGGTTGGTCCAGCTGTCATCATTGAAGCTCTAAGCAGGTCAATCAGACATGTGACCAGAGTCTGGTTCTGACCCAGGAACTCAGGCAGTGACGGTGTTATCATCAGCCGCGTGTCTGATGTTCCTCCTCGGAACCTCCTGGTCCTCCTGCTCCTCCTCCTGCTCCTCCTCCTCCGCAGCATTGAGGAGTTGATGATGTGATTGTGGATCGTGTCTGGTCACATTAGTTCTCTTCCCTCGATGTTCTGACTCCTCAGTCCAGGAGAGCAGCTGACAGGAGGTCAGTGACGACTTTGCTCTGGGGCAGGACTGTGAAGACCGCGGGGGTCTGAGGGTGAGGACCATGTAGTGTAGTAATGTGGAAGTCTGCCCCTCAGAAGGGTTTGTCTGTGACACTGTTGCCCAGCACTCAGTCAGATTAATCATGGCCTTCTCCGTGACCTCCTCGTGCCAGAGGTTTGACGACTGATAAAAAGAACAGTGATGGCTGGAAGAGAAGGAGGAGGAGGAGGAGGAGAAAAGGAGAGGAGCCAGAGGAGTTCATTCCATGTGATCCTCCTCAGACGGCCTCTGCCACTCCTCATTACTCTGACGCTCAGTATTGGCAAGGTTGTTCTGACGTGTGTGTGTGTGTGTGTGAACCCCCGTCACACACACACACACACACACACACACATACTGATTGACCATCAAACTGGCAACATATCGTTGATGTCTTTTTACTTCAGTGTCGCCCCCTGCTGTCTGTAGAGTAAAGACATGAAATTGAACAGAATTTCTCCATCCGTTTTCATCCGCTCATCCATTGCTCTGCTGCGGGGGCAGCCATCTCCCCAACTGACACCCAAATCACATTGCACCGCACCGTACCGTACCTTCCTGCAGGTGGCGAGCTAACTGGACGAGGACTGCCCTAACTTGCCCTTAGAACTTCAGTGTCACACCAAACACCGAGACATTGCATCTGGGCCAAAGTCGAGGCCTGGACAGAACTTTTGGGTTTTATAATGTTTGGTCTTTGGTCAAGGCATCACAGTCCGCTGGTTCTTCTTCTGTCCTTCTCTGTGTATCAGCTCCATGCCTGTGGAAGTTTTCGTCGAATCTTCGACCTGAACGAGGCTTGTTCTGGGGACTGCAGTACATCAGGTTGGACGCTAGATGGCACGAGTACCACATAGAATTCAGACTCCTCTCTCTGTCGCTACTGCATCCATGAGCAGCGGTGGAAAAAGTTTCCAGACTGGCAGAACTACTGAAATATGGATTTCCATATTAAATTATGGAAATATTGAATATGGATGTTTTTTTTTTATTGATGTTCTTTTCTGTTCAGTTTTGAACAAAGCATTCAGTTATTTGTGGACTGACAATGTTGAGTCAGAACCGTACAGTAAAAAAAAGAAAGACTTTCTAATGCCTCAGGGTTAGGGTCAGAAGAATATTTAATTATTGGATGTGAAGAGCGTCTTGTCTCGTCATGGTCTACAAAGGAAGTCATGTTTGTTTTTTCACATTGGTTCAGTGTTTGTTCTAATATTCCTCTGACACTTCTTTCCAAATATTTTGCCTTTGGTTTTTCCACAAAGAAGAGATGAACTGTTGCCATCTGTAGCACTGTGTGTCTTCCTCACAGCCGTCTCTCTCTCTCTCTCTCTCTGTCTGTCTGTCTCGCTCTCTCTCCTCCGCCCAGTATCACCAACGAGGCCGGGGCGTCCATCTACAGCGTCAGTCCTGAGGCGGTCAAGGAGATGCCAGACCTGGACCCCAACCTGAGGAGTGCAGGTGTGCTCCCCCCCTACACCCACCATGACCCGTCTGTTTTTCTGTCTCTCTGGGCGCATTTCCACAGCAGACAGTGTGGTGGCGCTCTCACTCTTGAGGTGCCCGGTGAACGGGTGCTGATCATCAACAGCCATCAAGACTTGATTGTTGATCCTTTGTAACTACAACCAGTCATTAAGGGAAGCGAGGCTGAACTGTTCCAGCCTGACGATTCTGTCAAAACACTAATCACTTAATTACCAACCTCTAATTGATGTAAAACAGATGCTGTGATGATCGGTGATGATCGGTGATGATCGGTGAGAAGCTGCTGCTGCTGCTGTCTTCAGAATGTCAAGAGTTCAGTGCTCTGAGGGAACTCCTCTCACACTGACACTTCCATATTTAGCTCTCTGTCTTGAATTTGACAAAGATCACCAGTTGTCTCCCCCACCCTCCCCCTGTCTCTCTGTCTCTCTCCACTGAAACGCTGCTGTGAGGACACCAGCATCAGGCTGAACCAAGAGAACCAATGTTTCCAGCAGACTTCCTCCATAAAGTCCATAAATCACAGGAGGCTGGATTATTTCTGCCGGCCTCCTACGGTCAGTGGTGCCGAGACCAGCGTCTCCAGGAGAAAGTAGCAGTGGGTGGAGACGACAGACGTTGCCGTTCCCTCTCACTGCCTCTGTCCTTCTGGTTTCCTGTCCGTCCCAAAGCTTTGTCCTGATGTTAGCGGTTAATGTGAGAGGGAGGTGGAGCACAGAGGTCAGGTGGAGCGTCCGCCCAGGCTGGGCTTGAAACTCCATCTTCTTCCAAATATTATCTCAGGCAGCAGTTCCTCTCCGTTCCCTCTCTCTCTGTTGGTTAGTGTGTGCAGCACCCCTGTTGGCCACTGATCCACCGTCTGGCAGGAACGCTGACTACACAGTCATGGTCATGTGACTCAGCTCACCTTGATTTATTTCTTAACTGTGCGTATTAATCACTCACTTAATTATGGTTTGATTACAGTATACTGTCCTGTGTGTCCTGACAGTGTCCATCGGTCGACGGGTCCAGGATCCACTGGCTGAACTGGTGAAGATTGATCCCAAACACATCGGCATCGGCACCTACCAGGTAGGACTGACTGGTTGTCGCACCTCAGTGAATGATTGACAGGAAGGTCACAGATCCAGGAGGAAATCCAAGATGACTGCAGGGTTGGAGACGCAGGGGGAGGGACGAGCCAAGAGACAGGAAATGTTAAAGAGCCAGAGTGAGACAGTGTGTTTTGGGTCACAGGGCAGCTTCTCTCATCAGCCCTGACCGGGGCTCTCCAGGGTGCCTCAGTTTCTGCACCTCCTGCCCTCAGATCATGTGACTGGGTCAACAGATGATAATGTATCCAAGTAAATAAAGAGAGGGTGCTGACAGCTAGGAGACGGGGCCCTCATGTTGACCCACATCTCCATGGATTGGCGGTTGGTCTGGTGTGTGTTTGTGCAGATATTCACCAGAGTAAATCGTTTCCAGTGAAGTAGACACAGTTTTTTTTTTTTTTTTTTCTCCTCTCCTTCGTCTCAGTCGGAGCTCAGGTCCATCCGACCGTGGCAGCTCAGAGGCAGGTGTAACTGAACACTGTGGACACAGCAGGCTCCTCTCTCCTCCTCACTCCTCCTCCCTCCTCCTCCCTCCTCCTCTCTCCTCCTCTCCCTCTGCCCCCTGAGTGAGTGGCAGCTCCGGCAGACCGGAAGAAAAGGAGCTCTGAGTCCAGTGGGTGAGAACGCCTGTCTCCCCTCCAGCCTCATGGTTATAATCTCTTCAAATGGACACCAAATTCTCCCTCCTATCAGCGGCCAATCAAATGACACAGAAGGAATTACACACTCTCTGGGCGTGGCCTTTGGACAGCTCCTCCAGCTGTCAATCAGCCCTTTGTGCTGCAGTGGTCTGTTGACAGCCGGGTAATCCCCGAGGACGGGGCCGAGGACGGGGCTGAGTCTGAGTCTTAACTACTGGAAATTACAGAGAGAGTGAGAAGAAACACTGGCTGCTGTCTGGAGGTGAAAGAAACTGTCAGTCTCAACCGTCGCTCGCTCTGTCTGTCTGTCTGTCTGTCTGTCTGTCTCTTCTTCCCCTCCCTCCTCTCTCACACCAGCCCATGGCACTCTTTGATTTCATTTTAATTATTAACGTGACGCAGTCCCAAGAATGATGACGTACAAATGAAAGGGAGACAGAGAGGACGGCTGTCCGCTGTCTTTTCTATTGTCTCTCACTTCCACACACTGATTGAAAATGTACATGTGAGGACCTTCTTTGACCTTCATCAGAACAAACGTCCATCTCCTGGCTGCCTCCTTCACTCTCCCAGGGAGGAAGGAGGTGTTGATCTCTGAGCTCTGACCCTGTCCTTCCCTCAGGTCAGTGGAGTCAAACAGCCCTGGATCTAGAGAGCGCCTCCACTGGCCAGACGGCAGAGTGCCGCGTTTGTGACTGTCGTTCTTCGTGTCGACTCTCACCTCGGTCAGGTTTCCTGAAGAATTTGAGATTTTATTGGGTGCAGGTTCAAACCCACAGCACTTCTGCGTTCTCATGAGAAAACGCTCTTCTTCTTGGGTGTGACATTACAGGTGATTTCCTCGCTGCTCCATCACAGCCTTCCTCTCTGGAGACGGAGGCAGAGACAGTTAGGGACAGAGACAAGATCAGAGGTAGTCGGGACATCTAGGAGGAGGTTGTTGTTGTCCTGAGGGGCACATGACTACGCCACCCACAGGGCATTAGAGTGAACTTGCTGCGTTGGTTTTTAATATTTTCCTGCGGGCGATGTTAGAACTGTTAACATGTTAATGCTGTCGTGAAAGACCAACAGTCCAACTGAAACCTGAGCTCCTCAAAGACTGATGTTCTAAGACAAACACAGAGCTGTGTTTGAGGCAGTTGTTGGAGATATTTGTTCAACCAGGTGAAAACCCAACCACCCGCTGGAGTGACCCGGTCCAGGTCCAGGTCCAGGTCCAGGTCCAAACACTTTCTCTGGTAATATGCACCAGGTTGTAGCCATTGCGCAACTTGAAAACCTCATTTGAAGATGACTGCAATGTAAAGCCCGGCGCACACGGGGAGGATTCGGCGCGCGCCGATTGGTCAGCGCCAGATTCTCACCGTGTGCATGCAAATTTACATGAGCATTTGGTCACTTGAGGCCGTGAGCAAAATATCGATCGTGCTCGATTTCGTGAGCATCTTTCTCACTACAAATGATTTGTGCGTTATTCTATATACGTCTGTTATTACAAAGACACAACAAGATGGCAGCCCGCAGCGTCTTGTTGAATGAGACTATAGAGAAGACTATGAGAAGATAAATTCGTAGATCTTTGGCAAGACCATCCTTGCCTGTTCGACATTCGTCTTGGCGATTTTAAAGATAAAGACAAGAGGGACGAGGCGATAAAATAAATTGCCACGAAATTGGCGCACACGGGTAAGAATTGTAATTTCCTGTCCTAAATCTATATCATGATAAACATTTTTTATGGGCAAATTACATTGAAGGAATAGTCAATTATACATAGTTGACTATGAATATATATATGATTGTTCTTCATGAAGAATAAAAATAGTTTGTTTACTATGAGGTAAACAGTCTTCTGAAAAATATACTAGTAGTATTTGGTGTTTCACTTCTCCATATTTTATTTTGTGTGAATTGAAAAAATTATATTCACTTTGTCACATTTTACATCATATTGTTTTCATTATTCCTAAAATTTCCACAGAAATAAGCTGTGGAAATAAGAAAACATTAAAATTAAATCAACTAATTACTAGGGAGACGTGAGCCAAATTCTCATCGTGTGCGCGTGTACTATAAGCGTGTACAGATGGCGCTGAGCATTCGGCGCGCGCCGAATCCTCCCCGTGTGCGCCGGGCTTTAAGAAAGAGATGTGCCCCCTGTGACTGCAAAGTGAATATTTCATAAACCCTGTCACTGCAAAGTGAATATTTCATAAACAACCACACCTTCTGACACAAGATGCATCCATACAGACTTTATTGAGGTGTGAAGGCCTACACACATTTAAACAAATAATAAAAGTAAACGGAAAATATGCAACTTGCATAAGTAATAGTATTGCTCAAATCCAGGAGCAGTGCACTGTATTCAAATATCAAAAACATAAATGCAACTTAGCTAGCAGGCTTATTCTGTACTATAGAAACAACACAATTTTAAACGAATAATAAAAAGTAAATTTAAAGGCTGTGGCGCATGTCTTTGGCTAAGTGGAGTGAGCTAGAGTTGGTAATATCATTACACCGTTTGCTTTTCCTGTCAAAGACGACCCCTTTAGCAAACGTGCCTACCAGGAACGTTTGTGTAGTGTTTTGTGCTGCAGTGCCAACGTTACGCAGAGACTGGGGAGAAGATGCACATTTTACGTTCATGCAATCTTTGTGGTCCAGGATATGATTGTGGCGGAGGTGGTGAAGCAAATTGCTTGTGTTACCTTCTGCGGATAAAACAGTAGCTTGAAAACATTTGCAGATTATGCGTATTTGGTCCGCGTCAGATTTCTCAAAACCAAAGTACCTCCACACGACAGACACCCCTCCTTTTTTTGGAATAAGTGTGTTATCATTTTCTCCCTTCATTCTCTCCGGCCGCTCAACTCGCTGTACTGTCATCACTATTACCGCTCTCAGGCACAGTTGGTTTGTTTGGTGCTACGCTGTAACCCCACTCGATCTACCGCTGTGAAACATTCCGCCGTTTTGTGTTCCCGACATATGGGCACAAACCGGTATGGGAGTGAATGCAAAATTCATATCATAAAAACAGAAATTACAGGTAAAACAGTGCGAACGGTATACCGCCCAGCCCTATCTTGAAGTAACTAATTTTGGATTGAATTACCTGGATGACTAAGAATCTACACAGACTTATATAACATGTAACAATTTCTAA
The DNA here is from genome assembly GCA_016785265.1 of Paraplagusia blochii. NCBI lineage: Eukaryota > Metazoa > Chordata > Actinopteri > Pleuronectiformes > Cynoglossidae > Paraplagusia > Paraplagusia blochii. The sequence continues at coordinate 149,461 of JAFBJS010008249.1, forward strand.
AGGAAACACCCAAAAGACTCTTTCTCTATGGTGGTTTCAGTATTAAATTGTGTTTGGAGCGTTTTTTTCGTGCATAATATTTTGTTGTGTCAAAATTAAATATAAGATACTCAATTTGCTCACTGTAATAAATTGCTGTACCTGAAACACTCAAAATATATAATAAAGATAAAGCTGGTTAGAACAACAGACTCCAAATAAAAAATTAATAACATAACACTACCTGATTCAAAGTCAGGTTGTTTTTTTGGTTGTTAGTGAGTTTGATTGGCTGCTGGTGTCTTTTTAATTATTTGCTGCAGTGTAAATTACACTGAATAACTGTTGCTTTTATGCAAAAAAGGATGGACTGTGACACAACACTCTTTAGAGATTTCTGTTAATAAAAAAAAATTTTAAAATAGGTTTCCAGGTAGTCCTAGTAGATTTGCAAGAAAGTCCAGGAGGTTTCTTCAGTCCTGGTATTTAACCTCAAACGAGGCTGCATACCTGTGAAAGGGGGGTTGTTGTAGAACAAAAGGTATATAGGAGGGAGGTGGGGTTACAGGGTGATGTGTCACACCCTGTACGAAACGAGCTTTGTGTAGAGTTACAGGTGTGAATGGAGTAGTGGGGGGTAGTGTTGGTATCAATTGTTTCTATTCTTTGTGATTGAGCCCTGGTCTGATCACAAGAGAATTTTCTGGGCAGAGAGAGATTGTGTCTTAGTACTCCCCCTCTCTTGAGAGAGGGTTTCTCCAGGTTGACGTAGATGGCTTCCTTCACTCCTCTTTCAAACCATCTGTCTTCTCTGGCCAAGATTTGGACGTCTTCATCCCCAAAACTGTGTCCCTTCTCTTCCAGGTGTAAATGAACCGCAGAGTCCTGTCCTGATGAGTTGGGTCTTCTGTGTTATTGCATACGTTTGTACAGTGGTTGTTTAGTTTCACCTACCGCTGTGCAACATTCCGCCGTTTTGTGTTCCCGACATATGGGCACACACCGGTATGGGAGTAAATGCAAAATTCATATCATAAAAATAAAAATTACAGGTAAAACAGTGCGAACAGTATACCGCCCAGCCTTATCTCGAAGTAACTAATTTTGGATTGAATTACCTGGATGACTAAGAATCTACACAGACTTATATAACATGTAACAATTTCTAAAACACTCTACAAAACACTCTTTCTCTATGGTGATTTCAGTATTAAATTGTGTTTGGAGCCTTTTTTTCGTGCATAATATTTTGTTGTGTCAAAATTAAATATAAGATACTCATATTGCTCACTGTAATAAATTGCTGTACCTGAAACACTTAAAATATATAATAAAGATAACTTACTCCCCCAAGCTGGTTAGAACAACAAACTCCAAATAAAAAATTAATAACATAATATCGGGCACTGTCCTATGGCAACGGAGAGTGCACATTGGGGCACTTGATGCTTAATTTTCATCCTAGTTGCATGGCTACTGAATGCATCTTTGGTAAGTCAATAAAACCTATTCAATAAATCCTCTAAACTCAAAACACGAAAGTATCCTAAACAACGCTTAAATATACAAAAAGACAACAGTTCTTATTTTGAATGACGCTCAGAACTATTCATATTTCACTGTGGGCTATTAATTTCTTACAGTTTCCATCAGGAGATTCAAGAAGCAACGGAAGCTTGTCATTGCGTTCAGCTCTCCGAAAGTGTACTTGGGGCTTCTGCAGTCTTGGTTTGGGGCTTTTGCAGTCTTGGTTTGCAGTGGTGCTCGTTGCAGGGCTCCCAAAAGTGCGTCAGTATCTGGTAAGTAATTATATTCAATAAACACAACACTATTCTTTGATATATGTTTTGTGCATACACACATCATTATAAAACAGTTGTTTGCGTTTGATGGATTTTACTATGGTTAGACTTGTGTGTTTAACAGCCTCAGCCATTAATTCCTGACAATCTCTAATTATTTACACTTATTTACACTATTTACACTTATTTACACAAGCTATTACCAAGAAAAGTATCAGAAAAATACATTTGAAGTTAATTCTTTTCAAAATTGATCATATCTCTGCAAACAAAGATTACTTACTTCCCTAAGCTGGTTATAATAGCAGACTCCAAACGTAAAATTGGTAACATTGCTAACTACTTGCAAATTCAGGAAACCTCAACCCAACCTCTCAGCAAACTAAGGACCACTGTGAGCAACATTAGATGTGCACACTGTGGCCACACACACCAGTATCAAACCAGGGATCGTAGCAGGTTTATTGGCTTTAAAAGAATTAAACGACAACAGCAACAAATCCACACTCTTCTTTTTTGTACAATGCCACCAGCGTTCGAATGACTTTTCTGATGAATGTGACGCAACAAAACAACAACTTGCTTGTTGCTTTAGCTTGGCAGCATGTTTTTGTAGCGCAACCCTTTCTCACTTGAAACGAAAAAAATCTCACCCAGTAACACCCCTTGTTCTTCTGTTCGCACATACTTGGACACCACTATTCCATCTTAAAAGAACTGCAATTCTTTGTGAGTGGATGTGCCACTGCCTGTTTGTTTTGCCAATAAGGGTTTAGCGCAACGTTGATCCGCGTTTATCTGTCTTCATCGTCTATTATATCTGCCCCGTCAGCTACATGCTATAACCTACAAAACAGCGGCACTTAGGCATAGAGCGCTGTTAATGACATTGATTGGCTGCATGTCAACACGTGGAAAACGCATCATATTATTGGCTGGACAGTGTTAGTTATTGTTTTACTAAGTACCGCCTGTTGTCACATGCCAGTTAGTGAGTTGCATTACAAAAAAACGAATTATTTAGTGAACCTATTTGCTTATTTTATTTACACTTCAGCTTGGATTTTTTTATGCGCTGCGTAGATTTGCTGTGTGCGGAGGACATGAAGCTGTGCGCAATTGCGCAGGCGAGCAGCTTAGAGAGTAGTAGCCACATAGTATTGCTTCTATTGTTAGAATCAAATTGAACCTTGGTGTAAAATATACCCCATTCAGTGTTAAACATATCCCAATGAACAAGATACACTTTTATTTACGTAATCTTCCCTTATACGTAATGCTTCAAAAAAGTATTTTATAGGAAAAATATATCTCTTCAGTACAACACATGTAAGTGTATATATAAACAATATATAAAAGAAATTGTGCAAAAAGGCCTGTTGTCTGACACAATTCCAAATTATTTACAGATTCATGAGAACCACGGGTCAGGGGGCACTGTCCTATGGCAACGGAGAGTGCACATTGGGGCACTTGTTGTATAATTTTCGTCCTGATAGCATGGCTAATAATTGCATTTCTGGTAGTTGAATAAATCCTATAAACTCAAAACGCTCAGGTTTCCTAAACAACGCTTAAATATACAAAAAGACAACAGTTTTATTTTGAATCAAGCACAGAACTAGTCAACTCTCACTGTGGGTTTTTCATTTTTTTCAGTTTCCATCATGAGATTCAAGAAGCAATGGAAGCTTGTCACTGCGTTCAGCCCACCGAAAGTGTACTTGGGGAATCTCTGCGATCTTGGTTTGCGGTGGTGCTAGTTGGAAGGCTTTGGAAAGTGCTTGCATATCTGGTAAGTAATTAAATTCAATAAACACAACACAATTCTTTGATATATGTTTTGTGATACACATCATTATAAAACAGTTGTTTGCGTTTGATGGATTTTACTATGGTTAGACTTGTGTGTTTAACAGCCTCAGACACTAATTTCTGATAATTTCTGATTATTTACATTTGAAGCTACTACTATTCCAAGAAAAATGATCAGAAAACACATTTGAATTTAAATCTTTTCCAAATAGACCATTTCTCTGGAAACAAAAATTACTTACCTCCCCAAGCTGGTTATAACAGCAGACCCCGAATATAAATGTGGTATCATTCCCATCTAGTGGCAATTTCAGGTAACAACACAACCAGAGCATCGTTGACTGTATGAATCAATTTGAACCTCGGTGTAAAATATACCCCATTCAGTGTTAAACATATCCCAATCAACAAGATACAGTTTTTTACATAATCTTCGGGAACCTTTCACGTAATGCTTCAAAAAAGTAGTTTTCATACCTCATAGGAAAAAAAAGTCTGTTCAGTACATCGCATATGAGTTGTACTTTTAACCTATAAGCTATAAGCACATATAAGCTACTACTATTCTCAGAAAAAGGATCAGAAAAAGTATTTGAAATTTGTCCTTTCTAAAATTTACCCTCTCTTCAAATAAACCATAAAGTATATTTCATACAAAGCACGGCGTAAAAATAAGAAAACTTAAAGGGAAATACATTGGAATAATAATAGCTACATTTGAATAATCACAGTGTGAGAATTAGCAAATTATTTACAAATGATTTACATTGATATTATTTTTGTGTTTTGGTTTTAGTCCTAAATATTGTGTTGACTTCCAAAATGTGTTTTCTAGCATATATACAAATAAATATTGCAAACATGAACCGAATATATCTTTATTTGTTTTAACATGTAAAAGTAACACCTTTATGTTGAATTGTTTCCAGTTTTCTGAAATGTAGCATATGAAAGCATATGAAATATTGATTTTACTAACCACATTTGAAAATAATATATTTATGTTAACATTTTAAAAGTAATAACCTTATGTTGAATATTTTCCAGTTTTTCGAAATGGGCTTCTCTCGGTATGATAAGAACGATTCCAACACTGTATCAGCTCAGAAGGTATTTTCTATGTTTTAGTCTTATATATTGTGTTGCCTTCCAAAATTCTGCTTAAATATTGTGTTGACTTCCAAAATGTGTTTTGTAGCATATATACAATTAAATATAGCAAGCAATAACTGAAAATTATCTTTTTTAATGTTATGATGTGAAAAAAACATCTTTTAGTTGAATTGTTTCCAGTTTTCCGAAATGGGCTTCTCTCGGTCTGAAAAGAACGATTCCAACACTGTGTCAGCTCAGAGGGTATTTATTATGTCTTAGACTTAAATATTGGGTTGACTTCCAAAATGTGTTTTCTAGCATATATACAAATAAATATTGCAAACAGGAACCGAATATATCTTTATTTGTTTTAACATGTAAAAGTAACAACTTTATGTTGAATTGTTTCCAGTTTTCCGAAATGTGCTTCTCCCGGTCTAAGAAGAACGATTCCGACACTATATCATTTCAGTAGGTATTTGGCTTTGTACATTGTGCCGCCTGTCAAGATGTGTTTTCTAGCATATGGACAAGTCAATATTGCAAACAATAACTGAAAAATATGTTTGCTTATTATTATCATGTATTATTAATAACTTTATGTTTAATTGTTTCCAGTTTTCCGAAATGTGCTTCTCCGGGTCTGAAAAGAACGACTCCAACATTGTATCAGCTCAAAGGTATTTTTTTAATGTTTTGGGCTAATCATTGTGTCATTGTGCCAACTTTCAAAATGTTTTGATGGCATATGAATTATTGATTTTACAAACCACATTTGAAAATAATATATTTATGTTAACATTTTAAAAGTAATAACCTTATGTTGAATATTTTCCAGTTTTTCGAAATGGGCTTCTCTCGGTCTGAAAAGAACGATTCCAACATTGTATCAGCTCAAAGGCTGTTTATTATGTTTTAGTCTTAAATATTATGTTGACTTCCAAAATGTGTTTTGTAGCATATACACAATTAAATATAGCAAGCAATAACTGAAAATTATCTTTTTTAATGTTATGATGTGAAAGAAACATCTTTATGTTGAATTATTTCCAGTTTTCCGAAATGTGCTTCTCCCGGTCTAAAAAGAACGATTCCGACACTATATCATTTCAGTAGGTATTTGGCTTTGTACATTTGTGCCGCCTTTCAAGATGTGTTTTCTAGCATATGGACAAGTAAATATTGCAAACAATAACTGAAAAATATGTTTGCTTATTATTATCATGTATTATTAATAACTTTATGTTTAATTGTTTCCAGTTTTCCGAAATGTGCTTCTCTCGATCTGAAAAAAACGATTCCGACACTGCATCATTTCAGAGGTATTTTTTAAATATTGTGTTGACTTCCAAAATGTGTTTTCAAGCATATATACAAATAAATATTGCAAACAAGAACCGAATATATCTTTATTTGTTTTAACATGTAAAAGTAACAACTTTATGTTGAATTGTTTCCAGTTTTCCGAAACGTGCTTCTCTCGGTCTGAAAAGAACGATTCCGACACTGTATCAGCTCAGAGGGTATTTGTTTATGTTTTAGTCTTAAATATTATGTTGACTTCCAAAATGTGTTTTGTAGCGTATATACAATTAAATATAGCAAGCAATAACTGAAAATTATCTTTTTTAATGTTATGATGTGAAAGAAACATCTTTATGTTGAATTGTTTCCAGTTTTCCGAAATGTGCTTCTCCCGGTCTAAAAAGAACGATTCCGACACTATATCATTTCAGTAGGTATTTGGCTTTGTACATTGTGCCGCCTTTCAAGATGTGTTTTCTAGCATGTAGACAAG
>JAFBJS010008251.1:0-26387 GCA_016785265.1 Paraplagusia blochii
TGTGTGCCCCTGGCTATGAGTCACTAAAAATTATTGTTGTTTTTTTTTACATTACAATGTTAAATCACCTAGTGACGCATGTCGACTAACCCTGAGCAAAAGGGTAAGAAATACAGTAGAAAATTAAGGTATTGTGTAGGCAGATAGGAAGACAAATCAACAGTCAGTCAGACAGACAATCAGACAGACAGTCTTGACTGTAGGTTAGTGTTAGACAGATGAGTAAGTTAATATAAGTAGATAAATGGGTAATAATTGTTGCTGTGTGGTGCTGTTGAATAAATACAATTTAAATTATTATTTTTTAATATGACAATATAACTACTGAGGTATAGTATTTTTTCCTTTGTATATATATATATATATATATATATATATACACATCCATATACCTCATATACAGATAGACAGACATAAAACTTTATTAATCCCTCAAGAATTTTCTTAGGAAAATTATGGCTATATATGTATATTATATATGTATACAGTATACATTTTTTATTTTTAATGTATATGTATATATAAATACATATATGTAAATATAAAATGTTAATGTTTACAGAAAGAAGTTGTTACTTCAGGGCGACCAGAGTGCTGCCGCTGCCTTCACTGCCACCTTGGAACATGTGCTGCCTGTACTGTCCATCAGATATCAGAGATGTTCCAGTGACATTGGCGCTCACTGATGTTGACAACCAGCAACAAAAAGTAAGGCAGAACCCTTGGACCTGCACTCAGTTTCCCAGACATGTTGGGCACAAGGGTTAATTTTGACTCAAACTTTGTTTTTACCTCAACAAGAATAACACATTAGTTTGTCTGAGTTTAAAGTAAGAACATTAAGAGAACATGAGACGGAGGAGATCATTAGAACCTCAGAGAGTTCTCCTCACAAAGAGACGCGCTCATTATTCCTTCCTCCTCTGAATAACACATAATTGCCATGTCACGATGTAATGTGTTTCGACGCCAGACGCCCAGCTCTATCTGAAGATGACCCAAATGACGAGTGATTACGTGTAATTTGCACATATTATTATTATTAGCAAGGGGGGTGACAGTGCTGGGTGCCGTGGAGACCGCGGCCCAGGAGCCCTGGATTTAGAGATCGAAGGTACAAATCCAATAAAGGAACTCAATGTTTGGTTTCATCTGATTTTGCCATGGATTAAAATGCAGACAGAGGTGAAGTGAAGACAATCTGAATGGTCTCCTTGTCTTTGCTCCTGGTATTTCCCATGTTAATCAAGGAGATGTTAACAACAACAACAAGGGGCCACAATGGGTCCCAGAATTGGACACAAGGGCCAAGTCAAGAGCAGAAAGATACGCTCCGTTCATTGAACTAAGACAAATGCCATGTAAAAAAACACCTAAAAAGCTACATTTCTGAAAGCCTTAATAAAGTCATCTACTGGGGAACTGCAGGCGTTGCAGGGAAAAGGCGGACGTAAAATGATAATACAAATAAATTATTTAATTTGGAAAAGGCTGGCGGGCCGTATTTAAAAGCTTAACAGGCCACATCTGGCCCCCAGGCCTTAGTTTGCCCATGCCTGTGTTATATATTGTAACGTCAAAAGGCGTCAGAATTAAAACAACTAAAACGTTACATTATATTTAATGCAGCCACTAGGTGGCACCAACTTGTGTTTTTAGTGCCGTTTCAAAGCTTGGATAAATGGTGATGTGAGACAAAAAAAATGATTTTCATACCGGATCGGTCTAGATAGAAATTGTTGACTCGCTGTGGCAACCCCTGAAAAAAGAGACAAGCTGAAAGGGAAAAAAAGAAGAAAACAATATATTATATTTAGGAATGTCTGATGATTTTTTGCTGAAATCCAATTTCACCACTTTTGTCCAAACACTTTATTTTCTGATACTGTTATTGACTGATACTGACATATCATACTGTTTGTCCCCAAAATTAACAAAAACCTCTCATGTGTGTTTCCAATTATTTCATCCAAACCCAGAAAATCAGTTTTTCGGATTAGCATTATTGGATAAGAAATGTATATCGATCTTAATGGCCAAACGATATCATACAAGTCACAGTGATTTAAAGTAAAAATTTATAATAAATTAATGTTTTAACTGTTATCGCTACAGATTTTCAAATCCCAGATTCTTGTGTTCCACCCGTTGCCGCAGCAACAGTCCTGATTTGGCTTGTGGTTCGTCTTGAAATAGCATTTTTATGTGGAATTTACGCAGTTTTTTCCCCATTTCCACCTCATTGTCAGATTCTTGCCATTCTTAATGGATATCAAGTGTTTCTTCTGGCTCCGGATCCTGGGATGATCCTGAGCTCTTTAAATGCTAATGATGTGCGCGCTTGAGTGCGGTCCACGTTTCACTAAGCCGTGCTCCGGACCAGCAGGGAGGCTGAGGGCACATTTTATTAAAAATTGCAGTTGGTAATACGCTCCCTTGTGTCAGGACAGAGTAATCTCACGGACACGCACAGTCAGAGTCGTAGTTTTTAGAATTAGATTCAGGAGCGTCATGAGGCGACCTTCTCCGTCCTCCACATGTGGTGCATTTTTGATGTAAGATTTACAAGCAGAAGCTCGGCCTGGAGAAGAGGAGAGAAGGTTATTCTGGTTGACGAGAAATAAAGATATTCATAAATACCATTAGGACATCAGTATTGAACTAGTGTTTAAGGTAGTGGACTTGATCCGCAGAGACTTCAGGTCTGAATCCACCAGCTGCCAGGTTGCCACTGAGGTGCTCTGAACATGGCACAGGCTCCACCCATTTAGCTACCGGTGGACTCACCACCCACATGTAATTTGGGTTGTACCAGCTGCCAACTGGTAGTTAGCAGTGGGATTTGGGTGGCAGTTGTTAATTGATGGATAAGCGGATGAAAATGAATAAATCAATCTCTTAAAGTACAAGGACATTGAGGTTCCCCTTGTGAAGTTTTGGAAATTAAGTAAATTAAAATCCCATTTAGCAAAAAATGAATTTTGCAGCAGGCAACAGTCATTCAGAACCTGCTGGAACCAGTGGTTAACTCACCATCTAGCTGTTATCTAGCGAGCGACGTTTTTTTTACACTGTGGTGCAGTGTGATTTGGGTGGCAGTCATGGAGTCACTGCTGCCACTGCGACAACAACAAACAAATAAGAGGACGAATAGGAAAAAATGAAGGAATGAACATCCGGGCAACATCTCCTAGGTCTTCCTCTGGGTCTCCTCCCAGTGGGACATGACAGGGGGCATCCGATGTACATGCCCAAACCACCTCAACTGACTCCTCTCGATGTGGAGCAGCAATGGCTCTACTCCTCCCGGGTGACAGAGCTCCTCACCTTATCTCTAAGGGAGCGCCCTGCCACCCTGCGGAGAAGGCTAATTTCCGCCGCCTGATCCGGGATTGTGTTCTTTCGGATGTAAATTAGCACCTCTAAGTCCGAGGCCATAGTTCTCGACAGGAAAAAGGTGGTAAGTACCCTCCAGGTCAAGGGTGAGATCCTGCCACCCTGTGGAGGATATTAAGTATCTTGGGGTCATGTTCACGAGTGAGGGAAGGATGGATCGGGAGATGAACGGGCAGATTGTGGCAGCGATCAATGTACCAGTCAATCTACGTTCCAACTCTCACCTATAGTCGTCAATTAGTGTCATAAAATATTGTCACAGAGGAAAATCTGAAGAGATTACGTGTTATTATGGTAATCTAATATAACTAGTATTTCTTTAGTTCCCAGGAGCTGCTGTCTTAACCCTGATAATTGCCTGTCACTTCTACAGATCCACAGCAAGGACTTGAAATACATTTCTCCAACAGAATTTGATGTTTTTGAGAAAATCAAAAACACTAGTCCTTATGTGTAATTAAAACCATTTAAGGTAGGTAGAAAAATCTAAAGATAAACATAATTATGGGGCCAGCTTGAAAAATTCGGAGGGGCATTAACTTTACCTATCACGTAGAGATTGTGCCAAATTCAGTCCCTCCTTCAGTCTGTGGTATAATGTATCGTAAATGGACCGGAACACAACACAACCGTGGACCCCGGCCGGTCTGCGTTCTCTTGGTTCTTTGGTGTTCCTTCATCACTGCATCCTTACTCTTCCTGGACGCGTCGTGTCAGCGATGCGGTAATAGCTCAGTGAGTTACATCCTGTTCTCCCCCTTCTCAGCACGACCGCCGCTCTGGTCCTCAGAACAAAGGTACGTTTTACCATCACACCACTGAGTCTTCTCTAACACCAGAACAGAAAGAAGTTCACGGTCGGACTGGAACATCCTGGACGCTGTTACTGGTAGGGATTCAGGGAAAAACTGAAGAAAAAGGCTGGTTATCAGGAAAGTAGTGTTTTTAAAAGTTTTCCTTTTAAAACTAGAAGTTTTAGTAGGTGTGTGCAAATTAGTCGTTATGGATCAGTTATCAATCTGTGACCTACACCATCCGAGTGTACGGGTCTAAAAAGCCCCGATCGATCAATAATGTACTAATGTACTGTCCGATGGTTCGGATTTTTGCCCGCGGATCGGTTTCCTGCTCCGTGGTCCCGCCCACAAATAGACGTTACACATATGCGCGATATTGGCCACTTCTGCCCACTGGAGTGGCGAGGAGGTTGTGTCTCTTGGGGTGTGTGAACTGTGACGTAGGCTGATTTGATTGGAGTTCAGGTTGTGGGTTTTACTCTGTTGTTAGCAACATAGCAGGCAACAAATACTTACAGCTTTTCTCATTTAAAATCAAAGGTTTGGACATTTTTTTGTTTCTCAAGGAGGATGGAAAGAAAGATAAAACGCGATTTCCCGACTCTGTAGAGCGACAATCGAATACACTGCAGGTCCAACAAACCTTAGCAGTCACCCGGAGAGACGGACAGAATGAATACATATGTTTTTTCAACCGCAGTTCGCCTATAACTCGGCAAAGTCCAAGGCAATAACGGAATCATGTTCTATATGACGATCTAGGAAGCACAAACCAGTGTTTTTTAGTGCAGGTCCCATGCCCAGATAAATTGTGAGGGTTGCGTCAGGAAGTTTCACGCATCAGGCGTAAAACTTTGACCAAATCAAACATGCGAGATAAACAAATTGTGTAAAAGAGTTGCACATTTTTTTTCAAGATTAAAAAAAAACTAACTGAACTGAACCGAATCGGATTGATCGTTGCTGAATCAGATCGTAGCCTGTGAATCGAGATATGAATCGGATCGTTATGTGAGTGAAGATTCCCACCCATTATATATAGACATATATAGACAATCCTCTCCTTTTACTTCAACATTGTCCTCTGATATCCCAGGCCAGGACAGTCTTCTTCTTTTGGAGGTTAATTTCCCACATGGTATAATTCCAAACCTGGTTTAAAGACAGGCAGGTCAATAGTTTACAGAGTACAAACCCTTTCATTCATCACTTTAATCCAATTCAAAACCTCTACTGTGGTTGATATTGACAACTGTGAGGCGAGACTGAGACAAACCAGAGCAGGAAGACGAGGTGCAGAGCACGAAGAAAACATTTCAACCAATTTTAACTTAATATCCCGTCTGCTAAAAAAAAGCATCCACTGCTTTAAACAATATCACATCACAGTGAAGAAGAAGCCCAGTTCATCACAGGAGGAGGAAAGAGAACTTTTTTGACATCACAGTTACGTGAATGTCACTGTACTGGACGCAGCTCTTCAGCGAGATGTTTCAGGAGCCACTTCTCAATCGTCTCCTCTGAACTGTGACTCATGGGGCTGCAGTGAAGAGCGTCAGCCAGCGCTCGACTAAATATCAGGACGTTGAAGTTGTTAAGGTGAATTGTTTAGAGTGATGTGGAGCTTCAGCCGCGCTCGCTCCCCTGACATTTGTCTTACGCTGCTGTATCTCGGAACGCTGAAGTACAACGCGCAGGTATTCACCTCTGTGGCTCCCAGCTGTCGTTTGTATGCAAGGTTTACAGTTGGGCTGACAAAAAAAAAGAATGGTTTGTCTGCAGGTTACTTCCTTTGTAGCCTCATGTTAAACCATATTGTATGAATGAAAACTGATCTTTGGGAATGTAGACCGTGGACTTTATTTTGAAAATTAGAAAAAAAGTGTTTGCAACAGTGAGACTGTGAATAACAAAACTCATTCCACACTGGTTCCAACAGATTCTGTCTGACTGTGGCCTGATGCGTTGTTAATTTTCTACTAAATGGGATTATAGATTCCATAATTTCCCAAAACTCCCCTAGGAAACCTAAACTTCCCTGACCTCCACGGGATTCATGCATTTCTTAACCAAGAGGCCACCTATCTAATCTATCTATCTATCTATCTATCTATCTATCTATCTATCTATCTATCTATCTATCTGTCCATTTATCTATCTGTCTATCTATCTACTTGTCTATCTGTCTTTCTGTCTCTGTCTATTGTTGGTATTTTCCCAATAATATAGCAAATAGACAAATAGATGTAGTAAATATAAAGCTAATTAAAACAGTCTGTCATCATATTTTTCCTCATAAACAAACAGAACATTTGTCCTTTTCTTGGGACATCACAACATTCTAACCAAGTCAAACTGTGTCCCTCCTTTCTTCACTGCGGTCGAATGACAGGCGTCAAACTCCCCCCTCACTCCCTCCACCCTCTCCGCTCAGTCACCTCCGTCTCACCACTGTGTTACACCACTGACCACTACACTCTTCCCTTCACCCCTGCGTGTGTCCACCTCCGTCTCTGCTCCATCAACATCAGAGGCCCTGACAGCGTGATAATGTCCTCCATCATGTCTGACACTGGTGACCGCCGTAACAGCCTGAAACGGTAAATCTCTGCTCAGTGCCAGGAAACCCCCTCTTCTGGTCAGAGTGTTGTTATCACAGATAAGTGATAGGCAGATGTGGACGGGAGTAAAAATGAGACACAGGGACTGGACAGTGTTCCCTCTCTACTCCATCACTACTACTCCCTTGTGTAGTGTTTGCTATATCTCCATATTTTACAGAGTGTAAAAATTTTAAATTTCCTGTATTTTTATGAAAAATTCTATTTATTCTCATCTTTAATAAGGAAACTGTAGATAATCACAGAGCACTGTGTGGCAGCGGAGCCTGTCTGCTGCCAAACAGTCATGAGTGAAAGACGGCCGTGCACACTAACTGAACCTATGCATCGAAGAGGAGCGATGATTGATTGACATAGGTTAACGTTTCAGGCTAAGCCAATCAGAAAAAGACCTGGGCGGGTCTTCTTGCCTTATAGGAAAATGAACAATCACACACACACACACGACATTTCATTATGATAGTTGCTCCAGAACATGACACAAAACTTTTTCTAATGTGTTTTTAATGTAAAGTTAAGGAAGTAGTTATTATTTTCTTAAACAATTTAGTAAATGGTAATGTAACTAGTTACATTTTCAGAGTAGTAACTAGTAAAGTACCGTAGTAAGTTACTTTTTTTAACTAACATGCCCAACACTGGTTGTAACGTAATGCAATATTATATAATGTAAATAAAGTGAGGAGGAGAAAGAAGAAGTCAGTAGTGGGAGATGCACGGATGCTTTTAACGTGGCCCACCAACTTTGTCCAAATTATATTATTAATTTATTATTTTAATAAATCTTTCTGCCTTTTCTCTGCAATGTCTGTGTTTCCCCAGTAGGTGATCTCATAAATACTATTTATTAATTATTTATTACATTTTTACATTATAGGTTTTACCAGTGACTTTTACCATGCAGTTTGTACATGTCTGCTATGGAGGGAAAAAATTAAGTGTCTGTTGCATATAAATACAATTTAAAGGAGTCTGAAACAATGACAATTTATTTTGATTAATTAATCAACTAAAACTGTCTGTCTTATGTTTCCATTCTACAGTTTCACACTTGTTCAAATGTATGGAAAAGGGTAATACGGATCAGTCTATCATCTCTGCGGTTTCTTACTTCTCACGGTGCATCTTGAAATGCAACTGTTGCAATTGGAGAGAAATCACTGATCATTGAATAAAAGCAGGATGTTGACTGGAGTTGTTAGACACTGGTGCAGCAGCAGCATAAAAGTATTTTGGGTTTTTTTTAGAGATGTCTGATGATAACTTTAACTGAAATCCAATATGTCGATACTGTCCAAACACTTAACTTTCCAATTTTCAATATATACCTAATGCTGATACATGCAGTCGTTTGCTCCCAAAACTCAAGTACAACCCAAGGCATTGGGTTATTGGAGGGAAAACCATTAACAAACTAACAGATAATATCAGCCGATATACTGTATTTATAACATCTGTAGTTATTTGGTGAATAAAATGCATTATTTAAAGAACTTATTTTGTAACTGCAAAATGTTGGATAGCGACTCTTCCCACTGGCAAGTAATGAATGTCCAAATAAACATGTAAACAAACAACTAGAAATCAATAATGCATGAGTGAACATATGCTGTGTGGCCTTAAACTGCAGAGCTGGGATCCAGCAGGATTTACGGAGCAAATTTAGCCTCATCTACAGTGCAGGCTGATGGCGAGAGGATATGTTTTATTTGTTTGTAGCAGAGTCACGGCCCCAGGACCAAAATTGATGAAGGTAATTTTAATACATTACAAGCATTAACGCCAGATTATCTCCCACTGGGCGTGTTTTCACAGCAGCCAATCGTCTTCTGTTTAACATGAAAGATTATTTACAATATTCACGGTTTAGTTCCCAGTACACGCCGTGCTGTAATTGAGTTTACACAGAAATTTAATGTTGTTATTTCAGTGGGTGTTAAATCATACCAAATTAAAACCTACAGAGAAATCTCCTCTTGGGTTATTTGCAGGGAATTGAATCAAGCAGCAGTGAGGATGGTTGTGAACCTATGTGTTCATGACACCACCCTCATCCATCCTGTAGGGGTTTATGCGTTAGGTTTTCAGCTATTATATAAATCAGTGACTCCCAAACACGGCGCCGTCACACATTGGCATGCCAACAAAAATGACCCAATTTCAGCAAATTAATCTAAAACAACTATTTATTCATTTCATATCATTTTCATTTGCTTATCTTAGCATGACAGTTACATATTCTTATGCTAGGTGGCAGCAGAGAGCAATGAAAACTAAAAAAAGACCTTCGTGAATGTCTTTCTTCAATTCCTGCCAATATAAAGCATTGTCTTCAACTAAACAAGCCAAGATTTTTAGTCAACAATGGTTATCTTTAACTATATGATTATAATATTCCTTTACATGTAATTTGTGAGGATTTATTTTTACTATATTTACTATTGATATATACAATACTGTTAGATAGATTAGATAGATAGAAAATAGATAAACAAAAAAAATTTATGTTTATGTTAAATATATGTATATATACTGTATGTCACACGCCTCCCAATCACTTTCTTCTCTGTCCGTGGTGCTGGACAGTGACCGTTCTTCAGGAACGAACAGCCTGGTCCGATTTATCAGCCCTGTCCATGGTGCTGAAACCCTCTATAACTTCCATCAGAAGGAGACTTAATGAACTTCTTTAATGAAGTCTGTCCATGGGTTCCCAACCACTGGCTCAGGGGTCAGCCACTTGGCCGAAGTAATTCTGTAGAGACCAGCGTACACTGTGAGATATTTCTAAGTGCTTTATGGCATATATAATATATATCCTTATATATATTATGAAGTAAATGAGCATTGTTGATGTTTATTCTGTTTATAAAATAAAATAAAAAGTCTTGTCCTCTAGTATCATTGAACCCTTTAAAAACATATGATACTTTTCCCTCTTTTGGTGACATTTCTGGTTAAAAACGGATGTAACAAAGATAGATAACAACAGGGTGCTGTAAGGTGTGTGGGCTGGGGCCGGGATTTCAACCCTCAACTCTCCTGGGAACATGTTCAGGTCAGGTATCGAATTAGACATGGGAATTATCCACGAACGCACGACTCCGTCCACCAGAAAAAAAAAATCCGATGTCTCCGAGGGCGACAAAGAAAAATGGGATGATGTCATGAAATGATATTATGGGACTTCATTGTCGTTTGTCTCTGCGGGAGGGGACAGGGGGGATGCTGACGCCACAGGACGCGTGTGATGTGAGGAGAGGACAGAGGATAAAAGGTGGACAGGAGGAGAAGTTCTCTCATCCGAACTCTGACTGAACACAGTCTGTCCACACCTTCTGACCCAGGAGAACGACAGAACGACGACAGAGCCAAACTGAAGGTAAGTCGATGCGCGAATTCTGCAGAGTTCTGAGCTGCTCTGACCGATTCGATCTGTCTGTTTGGACCTTCATCCAAGTTCTGCCTGATGTGTTTCCGTAGATGCAGAAGTGCTTTGGAATTGTTTGCGTGTCGCTCATTTTTTGCGCAGCTCTGACCGAGACCATCGGGCTGGTCATCGCGGTAAGATCTCCCACTGACTGGGAACAAACTTACTGGCCATATACGAACCATGAGTTAAAATAACGGGAGATATATTTGGGAAGTCAAAAGATAACCTGGAATTATATGTTTGGCGACAAATATAAATAATTACAACTGAGTTTGTTTGATGGGAAAAAAATCCATAAGATAAATAAAACTTCAACATCATTATTCTCACTATTTATATTATTTATATATTCTTTAATAAATACAGTATGTATGTATATGCCTGTTTTTACAAGACAGTTATATGTATGTAAATATATACATACAAATATAAATGTATTTATATATGTGTGTATACTAAAGATGTTTGATATTATTGACCGATATAAGCATTCTTACTGATTGATATTGATTTTTCCAACAATAAAAATAATCTGACTATCTTCATTTATATTACACTATTTATATTACAGTCCAATATATATATATATTATATGTATATAAAATATACTATATATATAGACATATTATGTATAAAAGTGTGTAAATATATTTATATTTATATATGTATATATGCATATACATCTCATGTATATGTATGACATGATAATTAAAAGTTTTTCATTGCAAAAGGGTCAAAAAAATGGTCCATGGTGACATTTTCTGGAGGTTGAATGTAGAAATTTACTCAGGTTTGTGCAGAATAACAAATTATCAATACAATAAGTATTGAATCAGAATGTCTAGTGTTGTGGCTCCAGTGTGACTGGGCTGAATGCGAGAGATGAATGAAGAAAGCAGAGAATTAAGTTGAATACAGACTATGTCATTTGTCATTGCAGGCCAAGGAGAAGCGTGGCTGGACCCTGAACAGTGCCGGTTACCTTCTAGGTCCCCGTAAGTCCTGACTGACCACACACACAAACACACACACACAGCCAGATCTGTGAAACTAGCTTAACTATTCAGTACAGTACTTGAGCTTTCAATAGGAAGTAATATTGTAATCCAGAGTTATCAAGTGGTAAAACATTCAGAAAGGTGAAAAAATTTGAAAAACAATCATATTATTAATAACCTCTGAACGAGACCAGACCAGGAGACATCTGCTGATACAGAAACAACTTTTCTGACTTTTGAGTCAGTGTATAAGGGTATACTGAAACCCAGAGAGAAACAGAAACAAACAATTTGGCCCTTAGTTATTTTCATGATAAATACTGGAAAAACAGAAATAAATCACACAAGAATAGGAAAATAACCAAAAATAAAAATGTAAAGGGTAAAAAACTCATCAGCGATTGGCAAAAACAAGAGACAAAAGAAGAGATCGTAGACTGGGTAAAAGATGTATAGTATGTCAAACTTACAAAAATAATCTAACGTGAGTAGGAAAATAGCTTTAAAGTTCAACTGAAGTTAAATATATTTGATGTTAACAATAAATAAATCACAGGAAAACTATTCCTAAATAATCAAATATAATCACTTTCAGAAATCCATGTTCACAAAAATACTTTGAATTATTTCTGCCGGTAAATGTACGGCTGTTGTCCACAAAATTACTTTCCACCTGAGCTTTTGTTGGACATCTTTATGGGACAATGACGTCTCTGTGCTTTTGTGAACTAATGAGCTCAGACACAGAGGAGGTCGTTTTTCCTTTTTGCTCAGTCTCACAATCGAAACAATACCTGAAAATGATGCTTAGATAACGCTGCCGCTCGTCTTACTTTGTCCCTGATCCACCGTCCCACAGCTGATCGTCATTTAGTATCATCTAAAGACAGAGCTTCATTATCTTTGAAGGACACATTAGGCCAACACTGGGTATCCAGATGTGTGTGTAGGCGTGTGTCTGTGTGTGTCTGTGTGAGAGAGAGAAGCCCAGGTAAAGGTTGCTCCTGCCTCATCCTGTGTTTCAGGTCGTATTGATCACCTAATTCAGATAAAGGATTCTCCCAGTGCCAGAGGCAGAGACGAGCTGGTCACTCAATGTAAGATAGAAACATATATACGGCTGCTGCAGGGCCTTGGTGTCAGGTTAGGAATTGCTCTGTCTGAACACCCTTCCTCAACTCCCCCGTCATGGCTGCTTCTGCCCCCGACCAGCAGAGGGCGTCTGCAATCCCACTGCTCTGTGCCTTTGCTTTACTTTTGCCTCTCTGTTTGTGCTTCCAGCAAAAGACACATGGTCCAGATCTGGACTGCAGGCAGGACAGTCAACTGCTGACACTCTATATCTATATTCATATGAACTTATACTTTATTGATACCAGATTGTGAAATTATTGTGTTAACAGCAGCAGTTGTTTCTTAGCTGCTCTTAACATGCTTGCATGGAACTGAACCCATGACTCTCCAATCCAACCTGTTTTCTATGCCATTTATCTATTTTTCGACCTCATGTTTCACGTTCTGATATAAAAACAAGCTTTTTCTTATGTTATAAAACTTCTAACTCCACACCTGATTCATAAAACACAGATCTGTGATTCTAATCATATCTGTTTCTACCCATACTACATGCTGTCAATAATAACATACATATATTTAAGCTAGCTTCGATCTTATTGGCTGCTAACCTACCTTACATCATCTGCTGATTCTCATAATGTCATCTTTTTGTCACATCAGTCTATTTTGTTTCTTTAGCCTTTTATTTTATATCTGCACTGTAAAACACCAGGGGTCTCAAACTCGCGGCCCGTTGGCCATTTACAGCCCGTGGAACGATATTTTACGGCCCCCACCTTGATATGAAAGTTGAATTTATAATAATAAATTTGTTCTTTACATTTTATGGTAAATCTTAGAATTCTCAAAACCCTGATCCAGTGTCTCTTTCTGGTTCAGTGTTGTATTACACAGAATCTACGGGAAACAGAATTTTTTTTAATCAATTTTTTTTCTTTTGTATTGTACACTGAAAGCTGACACAGGCCTTCGGTGAAATGATATTGTGGGTGGTGGGACCTCAATTTATTTGAGTTTGAGATCCCGTTTTAAATCAAGCCTCTTAAGGGTTCCATTAAATTAGATCCTTTCCAAATTTTCTACCAATAACTTTAACGTCATGGACTAGAGGTCTCTATAACACCCAGATGTTTTGCAGTTGGCATATTGCACAGTTCGAGTCCAATAGTTCAAGGCAGAATTTGCAAATCTTTTTTGTCCCCCTAAGAAAACGATCAGCTGGTTCTAGACCTTACTGGTTGTTGGTGCCATCATAAAAGGATCATTTTTTTTCTGTCCATATAATCATTTCTGTAAAATTCCTGTTTGTAAGAATAAGAAATATAATCTAAACATTTCACTTTATGTAGCCTGGCTTAACAGCAGCCCCACTTCATGAACACCCACAGATTGAAGTGCCTACTAGGTGACTGAAAAACACTGACCTCTAGTGGTAAAATGTCAAGGACTTCCTCTTAAAGAAGTGGAAATGTTGTCCATAAAGTGGATATAATTATGGGGAACCGTTTTACCGTTTACAGATATGTACAGTATCTGAAGAGCATCATTAGAAACTTATGCCTTCCCTCACCTGTGGGGGTGCTATGGACACAGGTGTGATGTTCTGAGCTGTACCATTTTAGGACTATCCCTCAGGTTTGACACATTAACAGTCAAATGACAAAATGACGCAAGTTATTACATTTATAATAATTTTTCACAAACCTCTGCCCAATGGCAGGTTTCTGTGCTCGGCGTTGCGTTATTGCCACCTTCAATTTTTGACATAAACTGTCAAGTAAAATGTTATAAATTCACCCTTTTGGGGCACTAAATATCCACTGTGACCAATTTAATCACTGCTTTTCTTTCCTTTTTTTTTAATTTTTGCTTTATTCCTGTTCGGCCTAGTGATGACTTTCCCATATTATGTCAGCACATGCATTTATTTCCTGATTATGATTTTCCTAAACCGCTGCCTTTTTGTTTGAATTTCATCTTGTGGTTTGTTTTCACCGCAATTCCATGAGCCAAGCCCTGCAGGTGGTCTGTACAAGTTTGGAAAATTGACTGGCACATTAATAAAGAACAATTAGTTCAGTGAAATAACCAAGTGTTCAACAATGTCCTGTAGCTCTTTTTACCAGGTCAAAACTGAGGTGTGCCACGTGTTCACTGTGCATGTGTGTGTGTCCAACTGTGTGGCTACAGCAGCAGACTAACTGTTACTGTTTTTGTTGTTGTGTCTGTTTATGGAATTAAGAACAGCAGTGAGCGCCCTCTGTCGGTGCAGGTGGTATTAATTTAAAAGGTCCGGATCAGAGCGATATATTTTGTTATTTTAATTTTATATTTTATTTACAGTACATAAGTGAATTCATTTAAATGGTAAAATTTTATTTTTTTATTATTTTTTGGATATATAATATTACTTTAAACTTGTAACTTCTAACCTTGGGTAAAAACATTTGTATATACTGTATATATAGTTATATAAATACCGTATGTATATATATAGTTTTTTCTATTCTTTCATTATTTGCTACTTATTGGGCACCCCTGCTCTTAATGGTGCATAACGTTTTATATCAAGTGTGGAAAAATTCAGTCTATATCAATCCTGAAATAGTTGGTTCTGCCCCACCTCAGTGTCCAGAACTGCTGCAGCTCAACTACAACTGTTTAATTTAGGACACAACATAGTGTTGACACTCAGGTGATTCAGGTTCTGTTCTTGTGACTGTAACCACTGTGCTCACACCTCATTGTTCAGATGGTATAGATGGACACAGGACTCTGGGAGACAAGCCGGGTCTGGCTGGCAAGAGGGACATGGGTCAGGAGGAGGACTTCAGGACAGGTCTGTTTCTCATTGTGTCTCAGAGACTGGACAGCCATTGTGTATTGGAACAGATTTGTTTTTGAAGACGAGAACTCTCTGAGCTGGGAACTCCAGATAACACAAAGTTAGTTCTGTTGCTCTGGTCCTTACAGGTGCTCTAAGAATAACGGATGAAGATATCATTCACACCATCATCGACTTTGTGACATACCTCAAACTCAAAGGCATGTATCCATAAAAATGTCATAATTTAATGCAAAAAGATGAAAATTTGTGATGAATACTACCAAACTTGAGAGGGATTTCCATTATATTATTTTCTTTCTTTTTTTTTCTTAATACAGATCAATTAAAAGTATTTTGACAATATTGCCCAATGATAAGTTGCCAGTCTGGTATTTTTTAATGTTATCATTTCTGAGCTGCCAGATGTTTTATAGTTTATTGATGTGTTTTTACAGTTTCTTAACTTGTGTGTTCCAGAGATGGGAGCCCTGGAAAACCTGCCCTCCTCTGTGACATCAGATGAGCTGACCAACCCTTGAAGGCATCACCAGTCTCTCTTTTTTGCTCTTTTGTCATCTACTGTCCCACTTTCACTAGCCCCAAGACCACCTCATCTACTGTCACACCACAACTGTCTGCCTAAACACTGGCACTCGGTTGTAGCAAAATTCTGGTTCTTTACTTCTTCGTGCAGAGATTGATTTTTCTCTTTGATACTTTGCCATATTATCAGGTACTTCTGTGTAAATAAGTTGTGAGTGTATGTAGAAATCAGTAGAAATCAACTCAGAGCAGAAAAACCAACAGTGTGTAACCACAACCATCTGATTCAAGAGAAATGTCTGAAATAAAAAAAATGGCACTGGACCATTGTGTTGTTTCTTTCTAGGAAGCATCATCATAATAAAGACAAACAGAATCACAAAAACATCTAACACACAAATAAAAACAAACAAAGAGTCACAGAAATGACCTCTTGGCAAATTAATTCACTGAAACTCAAAACAACATTTACATTTTATTTCACGTTTTAAGCTGACTAATTTCAATAAATTTTTTAATTTCACGTATAGACTTCATTTTTGTTCAGTATTTTATTTGTGTCCTGGAACCGCCGTCCTTACATATTTTTATACAGGCGATATTTCTTAGGGCCCCAAATGGGTGCGCTCCATTTGTTTCCCGACAAAACAATATGGAAACGTATCGTAGTTTGCCTCCGTTCGCTCTTAGAAACGAACTCAGATGCGCTACAAACGAGCGCACCTTCACTGATGAAACCTCATTACAAGAACCCTCGAACACTTTTAATCAAGGTAATATGTTTAGTTTTCCATTAAATTAAATATTGAATAATTATATTATTATATATATCGAATGGTGACTTCGTTTTTATTAGTTTGTGTCATTGAAATGAAAGCAGTAATACGCCGTGGATCTAAATGCTAACTTGTGAGCACGAAAATTGGTTAAAACGATTGGTTAAAAAACATTAAGAACTGATTTAAGAAGTGAAAAAAATTGAATACAATTTTGAAAGGTAATTAATAAAGTCTAAAACTGTTGAGCCGTCCCTTGTGAGTACGTCATTCAGTATTCCGAGATAAGACAGAATACAGAATTTCAAATATTACTTTAAGAACTAAGAAGAAACTTTAAAACCCATTGTCTTCATGTAATTAAGAAAGTAAAAAGACAAAAATTTGGAAAATTACTACTAATTTGTAAGAAACAACATGGCGGACCGTGTAACCCTAAACCCCTACATCAAATTAATACGCTTCATAATAACCCCGGTATGACAGCAGGACTCGAGGATCAACAAATATACATTATATTACCCTTAATATAGGCTCATCAAACAACACATAATTACAAGAGCATTTAAAATAAATTATTCTTAGTATTTTTGACATTTAACTGAGCCGGTGGCCAAGTGGTTAACGATTTATTTCGTCCCCACTAGGTTCCGGGGTTCGACAGCCAGCATAGCGACATAAAAAAAATCCTATGAACCGGCAAATTAGCACACGGTAGTCAATGTGTGTTCTTTACTTCAACAAAGTCCGATTTCTCCCTTTTATGAATAAATACACACCACATTTTCTATCATTTAACTCTATTACAAATTATTTATTAACAAATAACCACGACGAAACCTAATAAAATACCAATAAAATGTTAGCACTCACCAACGTGGATCCGTATCGTGCCTCGTTATTTAAAAATAAAATCCATCCTTCGATCTTAGACGTTTCAATGCGGAGAGTGGTCGTTCAACTGAGGCAGCAGACACAGTGATGGTTACAACCAAACACACCCATGTGTAAAGTTGCCCCATAAATTCAGTCAAACTTTTTATCCGGAGAAAATGAAGGAGATCAGCGGGACTTTTTCCCTTCCAAATCAGCCATGTCATACATTCCAGCCAGTTCTGTTTTCAGTTCGGGAAAATCAAACAAGATGACGTTGACAGAGTTTATCCAATCACGGGACACGTAAGCAAATCACATGACACGCCAGCAAGCTTCTTCTGATGTCCAAATCTGACAAAATGGTCTGGGTTTGAGGGCTGTGAACTGAACGGGCTGTGTCCATTCATTTTGAGCCGGCAAAGCGTTTGCATTTGATACTGAAGGCTGTGGCAGATTTTATGGCACTTAAACACTAGCTAGCTGAAATATGATTGGATAAAAAGTTAAATATAAAAACTTTTCATATCAATAATAACATAATACAGTTTTATTTAGAAATATTTATGAATAAATGTATTTTTCTGAGCATGTTTAGGCCAGCAGAGTAGGTTTTCAACGCCGGTAGTTTTTCAAAGTAAAACATTGTTTACGATCAAATAACATAAAACGGAAATGATGTAGGATATGTATTCACACTAGAACAAATATCACGTTTTGTGTATCATAATCTTAGCATTTGTTTCATATTTTTACCTCTGTATCATGTAATACACTGTATTACACAGATGTAAACACATATACTGTATAAAATGCTGTATTAAAAACAGCATTTTATATCTTTTATACACACACTTTACATGAAGTGCGACTTGGTCCCTGAATGCATTTCAACAGTGCAAATACTATTTCTCTCGTGCAATAACATGTTTCTGTGGTTTATACTGTTCATATGCCCTTACAACCACATTACTCCATTGTAGGTGTTTTTATTGAAATATTGTATAGTGTATATTTTAGCATAGTTATATTTATCTTATCTTACTCTACTTCTGTATCTGTGAAGGTTACAAAAAACAATTTCCTCAGTGTGGGACAAATTGGTATTTTCTTCATCCTGGACTTAATTGTTTGGCTTTTTGTTCGAGGCCTGGAACACATTCATTCGTTACAAACTCAATCCAGGAATGAGTTATACTCGTACCTCAAAGTATCGCTGTTATTTTCTGTGATATGTTCAGCCCCAGGGACAATATCACTGATAAAGCATGTACCTGTTTGTCATGAAGGTAGCTGTGAATTACATTAGCGATCAGCTGTAATATAAGGAACAGACAATCATTAATCGATTCACCAATCATTTATTTCTAGATTTAAATCATAGGAATGTTGTCATTGATTACATACATTGTATATAGAAAAGGCAAAGCAGGGATAAAAACTGAAGAACTGGTCAAACACATCACCCAGATATAGTTCTTTATACTTGAATTTAAGAAAGGCTGATCACAACAGAAGCCTCTTAGTGAGATTCATGAACTAAGCCTGGACAATGTCCAGAAAAAATATTCCATTTTTTTTTTACCTATTACCAACAACTCATAGATACAATAAAAGTTTCACTTTCACTATGAGAATTATTTTGGAAAATATCCATTCTCACATGCACACACATGTTAAAAAAACATATGTATAATAAAGAATATATTTTGTAGGCAACATAAAACATTCATTACATATCAATTCCAGGTGTAAATTCTGCTGAAAATTCTGCTGAAAAACAAATGTAATGTAAATGTTAAAAGAAAAAAATACACACACACTGGAATTCCCTAATACCAACAGCCCCGGCCCCATGTTAATGGATCATCAAATTATAAGAAGTAGATGGGAAGTAAACAACATTTGGTGATAATCACTTCACCTGGTCTGCAACATATACAGACTGAATCATTTATGTCATTTACTACATTTGCAGGGATGCATCAGCAGGTAGAACAGCTCGGAGTTCTTCCACTATTTTCGAGAGTCTTTCCTCGCTCATTTTCTCAAACTCTTCCTTTTTCTCCAGGGCTAGCTGTCGAATACCACTTTGAGCTTCTTGGCAGGAACTTTGTAGTTTCTCACGCTCTGAGGCAAAGTCTGGGCTGTTTGGATCCAGGGTCACGAGCCTGCCCAGGCTGCTTATTCTGTCCATCAGATACCTGTTGGAGATCAGGGTGTAGGTGGATGATATCATGTTCACCATGCTGGCCACGTTTGTGGCTTCGAAGGCCTGATTGTAGAGGAGCTCTTTTAGATAAAACCTTTCACTCTCAGTGAGTTCCTGGGCTTCTTCCACTGTGAGAGCAAAATCCTTCAGTGTTTTGTTGAGGCTGACTGAGATGATGTCGGAAATCCTCTGAAAAAATTGCACCATCTGGCTCCACTGCTCTTTTATCTCACCCATGGCTTGCAGACCTTTGCCTATCATTTTGATAGTTGTATCAATCTCAATCTCTTTGATGTTGCAGTTTTGCATTTCTATGAGGATGTCATTCAGCTCTTTCTCTTTTGCTGCTATGTTCACATCTAAACACTTCTTTTCGACATTTTCTGCCAGATTCTTACACTCATCGGCAATGGACTGAATGTTTTTCAGCTCTATTGACAGAAGCTTGTTGATCATCTTATCAGGAGTATTGAAGAGAATCTCGACAGATTTTTTTATAAAATTTGGGATTGTTGCAGAGTTAAGGCAGATTCTGTCCATGCTCTTATGAGCATCGTTGAATGCGTTCCATCCAGAGTTACAGACATGCATGAGACAGGCCCTGAAGGACTCTGAGTACTTAATGTACTCAAAGTTAGGTGGTTCACATCTGTTTTCCGTAGCAGAGGAAATCATGATGAGTTCACCCAATATGGCAATCGATGGAGGTGCCGGTGTCAGATAGTTCTCCCAATGACAGTTCTCCCAGTTTGATTCAGTCTGCAACGGCATCATTGCGGATTGCATCTCACACTTTGCAAAGACGACTGAAGAGTTGACATTACCTTGGATGTAATTATTTGAGTTTTGAGTGGAGGTACTTGAGCCCATGATGAAAACTGTTGCAAATGAAATATTTTAATACATTAAATTAAATACATATATTCCTAATGCACTACATAAAGTGTGTTTAAAGATTTTACTAAATAACAAAACACATTGTTAAAAAGAGACAGATGCTGTAGAGCAAGTTGTGCGCTTGTAAACCTGGTTGTTACTTCTATGGTGTTACAACTTCATAACGTGACTCTCCAAAACGCTCTTCATTGCTTCATCCAGAAGCCATTTCTGTCGAACAACATGGATTGTTGCACGGTGTAAGTTTTGTTATAGAGACTTTAGTTGTTGGTTTTTTATATGTTCTAAGTTTAAAGACAGCATTTGTGGTGTGGTGTATTGACATCACACACTTCGTAAACGAATGAGACGTCTAATTGGCTGCTGATGGGCTCCATGTAGAGAAAAAATGCATTTGAAAAACTGTTTGCCGTTGGACTAATTGTAAAAAAAAATTGTAAAAAGTCCAATGGAGACAGTTTTACAAATGAAAAGAACGATCTGAATATCTGAGAAGCCTTCAGCTGCTAAGCCCCTCTATTATGGAACCACCTGCTGGCTGGGGGTCAGACACGCTATGAACAAATAGTTGAAGCTGCGAGATTTCGAATTTTCAAAATACATTTTAAGGATCTGTGCTGACACTATTCTGCCTACTTGTGAAATACAAGAAAAACACAAAATGGAAAAATGGCCAAACTGTAGTGAGTTTGGAGTTAAATTATATTTTTTAATTATATTTTTTTAGGTTAAAAATTAGTGCCTACTGAAGGAACAAAAGGAGAACGACGATGAAGAGAGGAAACACTATATTAAATGGTATCGCTGTGGTGAATATCTGCATATCTGTAAGCTCTTACGTTGCTTCAAAGGTTTGAGAATAACATTAAAAAATGTAGAATTGCACCAAGAAAACAACAACTACATTTTACTGCTCAAAAATCACAAATAACATAGTAAATAATAACAGTTTCTACTGAAAAAGTCTGACTAGTTGGGGTTAAAGCTGCCCCCATTCTTACCTTGCCTTGAGTCACAGCTACTGAGTCAGTGGGAGATTTGTGATGCAGGAAGGAGTTCAAGTGCCTTTTTATACAGAACCCAGCAGCCTTTTAAGGAATGGGTAAAGAGTTAAGTTAGGCAACTAGACGGTTAAGTTAGGCAATTGGGTATTTAGTTTTAAGGAATGACACAGAGTTTCTCAGGAATAGATTTAGGAAAGTATGAGTAAAATTCTCTTCTTCTTAAAAAAGTGTTGAAAATGAATGCGTCATAAGTCAGCCCAAGTTAATCTTCCCACAACTCTTTCTGTGATTCTAGTAAATTTAGAAAAAAAAAAACAGGCAATGCATTATTGAGGTGTCATGATCATAGTAAAAAAAAGACAGATATTATCGCACATTACAAACACTTACACTTTATTTAAAAGGTAATTAATGCTGCCTGTGATTGTGAAGTTTGACTGAAGTTTTACAGGGTTGTTGTAAACATATCTGCTGTCAGAAAATTGGACAGGGCTCATCTTATCAATGTGCAGTTGGAGAGACAGATGGAAAATACACCGTCTTACAGTTCATTACAGGTCATTAAGGAAATGTTTTGGCAGTACAAGAGCAAGAACAAAATCAGACGTCTGAAGTGGCAGAACAAAGCTACAGAAGTGAAAAAGTGTAAATTGCAGATAGAGGCATGTGCAGTACTGCAAAAGTGTCAAGACTACAAGGCCAAGATGTGGCATCCATTCATCCATCACACTGCACCATACGTGAGCTTTTCTTGTGGGTGGTGACCCCACTGGAAGTTAGTTGATCAGGCGCTATGCTCAGAACACCTCAATGGCCTCCTGGCATCTGGTGGATTAGAACCTGAAACCTTGTGGCTCTAAGTCCCTCTCTGAATGTTAATGTAAAGATCCGTCAGTCAGAGTCCTGTCTCCTTGATGTTTATGTGAATCACAAGATCATCAGGTCACATGACCTTCAACAAAAATGTAGGTCTGTTATCGTTGAGCAGGAACCTCTGAGCGCTGTAGGCAGAACTAAGTTAAAAGAAAATGACAAGTGAAACTATTGGAAAAGCAGATTTTTACAATTCCTTCAATGTTACTTATGGAACTTGAAATTCCTTGTGATTTCTGATAATCTATCTGGTTTACAGTCAGAACAGTAGGCTGCTATTTTCAGCTAAAGGGGTTAGAGCTAGGGACGTCTGATAACCCTAACCCTTAACTCTAACTCTTTGAGAGAGAGAGCTGCTGCGTTGTCGTTTCACTGAGTCCATAGTTGTATTTCTTTACTTCGCTGCATGAAAAAATGCCGCGTGATAAAGTGTTAAAATCCTAATTAAGTGTGTTGTTACATGTTACAAATGTAGGGAGGGAGTGGCAACCCAATGGTCCTCTCTGCCGACTTTCCCACTTCCAGTCAGAGGCTTTGCTGGTCAGCAGGCCCTCAAATGGAAGAAATTGGCCCCTTTATAGAAGGTGGCGAGGATCGGTGGAAGGATTATCACATTGATACATCCAGTTTGTTCAACAAGAACTTACAATTAGGGCATGTTTTTCTGTTACTCTCAATGAACTTGTGAGTTTCTGACACTGGTGGACAACTGGCCTAGTAGACGTGGTAGAGTGACTTTTACCTGACTTAACTGAAACAGGTTGGGGTGTGATTTGGTATTGGTACAGGGTTTCCTAGGAATGGTACCAGTTTCTGGGGAATTTTGTAACCATGTTGACATGGGTGAATGAAAAGAACACACCTGTATGAGTATTCATACGGGTTAAGATTCGTTGTGAAACCTTAAGATACAATAGAATTCCCATGAGATGGCAAAGCAAGACCTTCTCTGCTGGCCTTATCATGCACAGAAAAACTTTTTTTTTCATAAATATTAAATAAAATTGTAATTTTTTAATATTATAATAGTTTTTACATTTAAAAGTTGGATAAAATCTTTTTAGACGGTCATATTTCAACTAGCTGGTGTTCAGGTTCCATGAAATCGGCCTTCAGAATCAAAAGCCAAGGCTCTGCCTGCTATTAGTGAAACGGCACAGCCTGTTCAGTTTATAGCAATCAGAACCAGAAAATCTTGCCAGATTTTGACGCTGGTGGAAACTAAAAATGTGCCACACCGGCCATCAAACTCCAGAACCTAGTGGGAACCAAACAATTTGTCAACTATTTGGCCACCGGCTCAGTTAAATGTCAGAAAATCTAAGAATGTAGAATGCAGATGTAGAGATTCCAGAATACAGACTATGTCATTTGTCACTGCAGGACAAGGAGAAGCGTGGCTGGACCCTGAACAGTGCCAGTTACCTTCTAGGTCCCCGTAAGTCCTGACTTACCACACACACACACAGACAGATCTGTGGAACAAGCCTAACTATTCAGTACAGTACTTGTGCTTTCAATAGGAAGTAATATTGTAATCCAGATTCATCAAGTGGTAAAACCTTCAGAAAGGTGAAAAAAAATAGAAAAAAAAAATGATATTATTAAACCTCTGAATGAGACCAGACCAGAAGGCATCTGCTTATACAGAAACAACTTTTCTGATTTTTGTGTCAGTGTATAAGGGTATACTGAAACCCAGAGAGAAACCAAAACAGAAACAAACAATTTGGCCCTTTGTTATTGTTGTTATGATAAATACAGAAAAAAACTGAAATAAATCGCACAAGAATAAGAAAATAACCCTTAATAAAAACAGTAAGGGTTGATATGAAAGTTGATTTTTTAATAATATTTTATATATTTGTTCTCATTTTATGGTAAACCCATAGTCTCCTTCTGGTTCAGAATCTATGGGAAACAGATATATTTTTATCCCATTTTTTCTTTGATATTGAACACTGAAAGCTGACGTGGGCCTTCGGTGAAATGATAGTGTGGATGGTGGCCCTCAACTTATTTGAGTTTGATACCCCTGTTTTAAATCAAGCCTCTTAAGGGTTCTGTCAGGACCAGAACGAGACACAGGACTCAGAAGCAGAGTTGGGTTAGCAAAAGGCTTTACTTGAGCACCAAAATATACACTTAACAAAATTCAGGAAATAAAAATCACTCCTGAAAACTGGAGGCTCACAAAGTCAATGTTACAGAAAAAACAAAAATTCACTCTTTAAAAATGGAGGCTTGCTATTCAAAATCAGAATTTTCCTAAAACAAACAAAAAAAAAATCACTCCTAAAAACTATGGAGGGTCAATAATCTACAACCAAACAAAAAGAAATGATCACGAACACAAAATCACTCCTGAGAGGAAAAGGATCAAACCTGACAAGAAGATAATGAATATCATAGACTGTGGACTTGGAAGGGCTGGGGTGTACCCACAGGACGAAACACTCTGGCACAAGACAAAGGAAGACGCAGACAATATATACACAGGGTAATAGGGAACAGGTGGAAACAATGAGGGTAGGCAGGACAATCAGACCGGTGACACATGAGGAAGGGTAAGTGACCTGAAACAAGAGGAGAGTTATTTCAAAATAAAACAGGAAATGACAAGAACAAAACGCAACTTGATCTCACCGCGTGATAGGTTCCACTAAATTAGATCCTTTCCAAATTTTCTTCCAATATCTTTAAGATCATGGACTACAGACAAACACCTTTTTTTCTGTCCATATAATAATTCTGTAAAATCCGTGTTTGTCAGAATAAGAATTATAATCTAAACATTTCACTTTATGTAGCCTGGCTTAGCTGCAGCCCCACTTCTTGAACACTCACAGAATGAAGTGCCTACAAGGTGACTGAAAAACACTGACCTCTAGTGGTAATTCAATTTAGGAATCAACTCAGAGCAGAAAACCAGCACTGTGTAACCACAACCATCTGATTCAAGAGAAATGTGTGAAACAAAAAAATGGCACTGGACCATTCTGTTGTGTGTTTTTTCTAAGAACCAGCATCATAATAAAGACATACAGGATCACAAAACCATCCAATACTTAATACAAATAAAAACAAGCAGAAAGTTACAGAAACGACCTCTTGGCAAATTCATCGAAACTCACACCAACATTTACATTTTATTTCACATGTTTTAAGCTGAGTTATATAATATTTAACTAAAATAAAAACATCCAAATTTCAAGTTTATTCTTATATTTTTAATTTAAGTTTAGACTTTTTTTCATGGAACCGCCGTACTTAAATATTTCTATACAGGCGATATTTCTGGGGTCCTAAATGGGTGCGCTCCATTTGTTTACCGACAAAAAAAATATAGAACCCTATGGTAGTTCGCTGTCAGAAACGAACGCAGATACGATTCAAATGAGCGCACCTTCACTGATTAGGCTGCGTTCATGCACACGTAAAAACAAGAACCACCGAACACCTTTATTCAAGGTAATATGTTTAATTTTTTTATTAATTATATGTGGAATTATTAAATTATTATTATATATCTAATTGTTTACATTAGTTTTTGTCATCGAAAAGAAGGCAGTGATACGCCGTGGCCATAACTTGTGAGCACGAAAGTGTATGAATTGGTTATAAAAAAATTTTTTACATTGAAAGAGAAAAAAAATAGAATAATAATAAATAATAAGGTGTACAAACAGTACTCTTGTGAGTACGTAATTTGGTATTTAGTTTATTAATATACAGTATGGACAAACCGTGGCTTGCACAGAAGTCCAACAACAAAGCACCACTCGGGTTCAGATCAGGGAGGCCGTTCTTCCCAATCACACCCCTCCAGGTGTCACTGTCATTGCCCACGTGAGCATTGAAGTCCCCCAACAGGACGATGGAATCCCCGGGAGGAGCATTTTCCAGTACTCCTCCCAGTGCCTGCAAGAAGGTCGGGTACTCTGCACTGCCGTTCGGCGCATAGGCCGCAACTACAGTGAGAGTCCTTTCCCTAACCCGGAGGCGCACCGGAAAAAGGTGGTAAGCACCCTCCAGGTCGGGGGAGAGATCCTGCCTCAAG